>JAPYZO010000221.1:0-32854 GCA_030522905.1 Torymus flavipes | reverse complement strand
ATCATAAAAGTATCACAAGTTTACAAAAAAGAGATAGTTTTATCCAATATTTTGCAATATAATTCAATAAAATACTTTATAAACTCTTGAAATTTAACATGAACAATAAAATTAACCATGAACAATAAAAACCCTCTTATGGGGCCCTGCATATGTAACACCCATATAAATTTACGTTATTATAATACAGAATAATTTGAATTTGAAATTCAAAAATTTCATAAAAACAGTTATTTTATGATATTTTGGTATGCGACCTACAGCTATGCAGAAATTTTCAATTCCTTTGTACTAGGGAATTAGATATATTTGCATTTCGGTAAGGCAAAGCTTTGTTGTGTATAGTTTCTGTGCAGAATTAGATGTTAACGTTATAGCTGCTACTGCATCTGCGCTATGCGTCACATAGTACATACGGGTGAGCTTATAAAAGAATGAAGAAATCATTTTAATCGTATTAATTAGTAGCTACATATATATGATTAGGTTCAATTATTTGATTGTAAAAGTACGTGTCGGATGAACGGATGATGAAATTACAGGTGATTTTCATAATTTAGAGTTCTAACTTGACACATCGGCGTCTCAAACATTAGACTCACGGTGATTAATCTAGCGAGTGTCAAATTATATTAATTAGTTAATGACACCTGTTATTAAATTTGTCCCTCATAAAATATTTCTGACATTCTACTGATCTGGAATCAAATATTTTTTAATTATTCTTCGTCTATCCACATCATATACTTTTTATTAACGTTTTATCTAATTTTTAGTTTTTTCTTCTGAATAATTTTGTTGCGTTATATTTGCTGTAAGTCGAAAAAAAGATAATGACCGCGGTAGGTGATCGAACTTTAAAAACGGATAACAAAAAAGCACTGAAACATCTGTAAGTACGTCATTAAATACCGGCTTCAACGTTTTCTCTTTTACAACTGGAACGAATTTTTTTTTCGTACCATAAATCCTGTCCACTTGTTAGTTTAGCTTTTAATTGAACCATTATTGTTACTCAATGGTTCTCGTAAAAAGAACATACATATTTATACTGTACTGACTACCTCTACTACCGTCATAAAAATCGATCATAAATTTGTTTCATATATTCCCTCGAACACCTTTTATTCATCTATATTTACACGAAACGATCCTCAAACAGTTGCTCAACCTTGTCTAAATACACACACACACACACACCACACGCACACACACACACACACACACACACACACACACACACACACACACACACACACACACACACACACACACACACACACACACACACACACACAACTCATCACACCTTATTAGTTATATTACGTAATCCCCGTTGTCACGATCTGCACGCCAAAAATCGAAACAATTTCAACTCCTCACGCCTCCCTTTATTCTACACCCATCACACACGCCGCACCACAATCGGATTTTAAGCAGGTAGTATATATATATCCGCGAGCATGCCCGCAATTCCCGACGCTCGCTCGCTCGGGCGCACGTATAAATTTCGCAATTAAATGCAAAGCGCGCCGGGGATGTTTTCCGGCTTGCCGCCGCGTTCGTCAAGTCTCTGCCTCTCTCTCTCTCTCTCTCTCGCTTTCTCTCTAGCGAGAGAGGGAAAGAGATAGAGAGAGAGAGAGAGAGAGAGAGAGAGAGAGAGAGAGAGAGAGAGAGAGAGCTATGGCTTTTAATTACAGACATAGTTAGGCGGCGAAGGTACGCATTGTCGCTCGCGAGTCTAACTTCGCCGGCCGACGAGAGAGCGAGAGAGAGATGCTAATGGCTCGCGCGGTGCAGCGCGTGAAGTTTGAAGGGGGAGGAGAGAAGAAGGCTTATTTGGAATGTCGATCTGATCGGGGTTTTAGAGGAATTTTTTATTATGAAGTTTTGCGAGGTTAAGGGGTGAGGTATATGGTGTCGGTGGATGTGTAGAGCCGATGAGTGATTTATCATAAACGTATAATTGGATTGTGATGTTTATATTCACTGATTTTGTCTAAAAGCAAGTCCGTTTATCAAATAATTTGAAATTCGTTTATTTCGGAGTAATGTATAATTAAATTTTGATGTTAATCTTAAGTAGAAATGCTTCCATTCGATTAATATGTTGACCAACCAAGTTCGTCTATTTTCTACCAGGGGAGTACTGAAATTTCAATAGTTTTTAATCTATTTTAAAAGCTACGATCCTATAGTCAATCAGCCTCTCCATCTGCTTTCTCATTAAAGCGCTCGCATTAAATTTTAGAAAATAATTAATATCACATAGCCAATAAATTATTTTACAGATTTTAATTCCAAACCAACGGGAAGAAAATAATATTTATATAAAATCTTTTCGATATTTAATAAAAGAGGAAACTTTTAACGATTCTCAATGATTTAGAACATTTTGATACCAGTTAAAAACTCCATATAATATAGAAATTAAAAAAATAATATTTATATATTATAATAATCTGAGCCCAATTGAAAAAAAGACTAATTTTTATATATTATTATTAATTTTCTTTATTATAACGAACCACAAGCACATAAATTACAAAATAGAGTATTCCTGCGGTGGTGTCCAAATAATTAACTTTTACGCAGGAAAAAAAGCTTTGTGAGAACCTGAGACGAAGTTCGTACGAGAATTCTTAAGTCTACGAATATGTTCATCGTACGTCTATACTTTCACTTGCTTATTAACATGGACTTTAATTACAAACTCATAAACGTTTAAAGATATATTCATGACCGAGAACATATGAAATTTTAATATCAGAAACCACAGCATTAATTTATAGACCCATCAAAATCCTCAGTTTATCGCTCAAATTCTTAAATTTGTCACAACCACCAACGAATAACGAAGAAAAAGAAGAAATTCACGATATAGCTCTCCTAAGCGCCATAACTCTTGCTCCTAACCACAGGCCGTCAAACTTTTCACTTCTCCGTTACATAAAAAAAGAACCTCGTAACCGCCCATGCGCAGATTACATCTCCCCCACTTCTCGCATTCAAAACGTATCTCCTTCCCTCCTTTCTCCGCTGCGCGCCAATTTAACAATTGAAACATTATCCGTAAATCAAACTCCGCTCCGGCTTGCAAATTTCGCTCTCGTTTTACGATCGCCCGGCTATTTGCTCTCTCTCTCTCTCTCTCTCCCTCTTCTATCCGCACAGCAACAGCAGCACTATATAGCGCGCCGTCGCCGTCTGTAAAAAAAATGAAACTCACGCGTGCAATATAGCGTATACGCACATCCTGCAGACGATGAAAAAAAAAGCGGGGAAGGGAAAAAGCCCTTGGCGCGTATATAATCCGCGGCGCGAAACAATCGGCGCGTCGCGATTTATGAACGCGCGGCTGTGGAAGAGTTTTAAAGCTCCGATCGATCGAAACTGCATTGCCGCCGCCGGAGGCGCGGATGTATTTCGAGAGTGAGTTAGACGCGCGCAGCTATGAGAGTTTCCGCCGCTATATGTACGTCGGAATTTCTCGATTCTTCGTTGGATTTTTGCGATTCCGGAAGAGCGCGAGTTCGTTTTTTTCCTCTTTTTTGGTTACATTGTTCCGAGAATGGGTGGTTAGTATCCGTGGTGATTTGTAGAAAATGAGATTCTTTTTCGATTTCTTTAGCTGTGGGCATGGATGCGGATTAGATTTTTTCCTTCGCGTGCAAGTCATTTTTCGATCTCTTTTGGTAAAGATTATAATATGTATATATACTTTATGAGTACTTTCATTTCGAAGATTTTTCCGCATATTAAACGTCATTTGGAATTTCTAATTTTATAAGTACTCGCTGCATCGAAGTGAAAGCTTTAAATTTTTGTTGAATTAGTAATATGTCTAAACGGATAAGATCACGCATTCTCATCATCATTTTTCATCTATTTTAATATATAACTCAAAACGTGACTTTAGTTTGAAGAAAACGGACTTTCATTGAAATGTATGAATAATCAAATTAAAATTCTCAGAGCTATTATTGGAAAATGAAATTATTTTTACGGTGCGGAGTAAATTCACTTCGTACAGGAAATATTAATGTAACCAAACTATCCATCATTTTTTTAATGCAAAAAAAACATTGAGCTACTGTACCTATAGGTGAAAGTAAAGAAAAACAAGATAAACGCATACATGCATTAACAGAGCCCGCAAGACATAAATAATCTGAGTGATTCCATGTTATTATCCGGATTTTATGAATGCATCCATTATATATTAACTCTACTCAAACCCTCGTTAAATTTTTTGTACGTTAATACCGCAGAATCATGAGAAACTTACTGAATCATATATCCGCGCACCATACATACATACATCTCACCATGCTTTCAGCAACTTTTGCAAGTTTATCGACCCGCCGAGTTTCCAAATTCCAAATCCTTCTTCAATAATACATACACTCACTTCCTCGGCTTACTGTACCATTACCATTATCCCGCTTTCCATGATCGCAAAACTACAATACGTTCCCCTCAATTCCATTATTAAAATATTCGTTATCATTCCGCCTCGTTACCAACACAATGCACGCGCAACAGCTCGGCGGAGCATTTATTTCTCTCCAGCGCAACACTCGTCGACGATAATCGCTGCATCATACAAACGGGCTCTCGCCTATACACAAATCGCCGTCGCTGTGTTAAAGTAGGCCGAGCAGCAGCAGTAGCAGCCGCCGCCGCGATAGAGAAAAAGAGTCTTTACGATCTTATACGGCAGCGCGCTGCAACGATGATGAATTGCAAAACGCTCGAGCTAGTCCGAAGAAACAGCTATACGGCCTGAGTGGCTTTTATTGTGCGGCGGAAAGGGAGAAATTCCATATCGAAAGCCGATCGCGGGCGCCTGCATTTTTGATGACTAGCGACCCAAATGCGTCGCGCGGAGACGAAGGAGCGCAAGGCGAAGGAGAAATATGTTGTAATTTTATAGATGGATGCGAGAAGCGCGCGCGTCGTTACGGCGAGTTAGCCGTGCGCGGCGCATACGCTGACGTTTCCGAGTTCGAAAAGCGTCGTTGCCTTTTTTCTCCTATAGGTGGGTATCGTGTTACGGATACCGCGTTACCTGAGGATCTTATATATATATCGTCACGCGATATCTTTTATGATGAATTTCTTATACTATCGCGCGGCGAAATTTATGAGTGGTATTATATGTAGCTACAGAGAGAGAGCCGCTGCTACGTCGCTCTGCGCGAATTTATTACGATACACGCGGATTCCTATGACAAAGCTCTTATATGACCGCGCGCGCGTGTCGGAAGCGCGCAATAAAAGTATCCGGGATCTATTGTGCGCCGGAGAATCGAGTTATGTTTCAATTATTCCGCTGAATGGCGGCGAGAAAATGCGTTTTAGAAATTCCCGCGACGTGTATATACAGTTTCAGCGATTTTTGCGCGACGCATTGTAGATTAATTGTGTATATAAGTGGCGTTAAAATTTTGAAGCAACTTTTAATAAATGTTCAAGAAACAAGCGAGAAAATAAATTTTATGAATAACCACCGTAACCGCATGCGTCATAAATTGCCATTATCACGAACTGCAATTCCACCGCACCCACAGCCTCTCTCCGCAATTCACGAAAAATTTATATCTCTACCCCGTAATAAAGACACACTCCCGCGACATATTTACAAAATTAACAAGCCCCCTAACGACTTTCCTTACACCTGTTCCGACCTCCCCTACGCACACATATACACCGAAACAACTCTCTCGCCGCTTATAAATTCCAATTAACCGCGCGCTAGTGGGTTATGCATCGAGCGCGACGATGATCGCATGAAGCGCGTGCGAGATTGCGCCGTTAAATTTAACTCGCGCGCGGTCGTCAACCCACTTCGACGTCTCGATGACATATAATATGTATACTGCACACACGCGTTGTTTTTTTAGAACACGCGCATAGCAGTGCCGTTATGACCGTGAATGTGTACCGCGAGGATTGGCGAAAGTGAGAGCTGAGTTCCGCGTTGGAAAAGTAGGCGGGGTAATAACCGCAGCCGGCGTGTAAAAAGTTCAAGGTTAGATGCAGGAAAAGCGGTGCGAGCGAGCGATTTGGATCTTGCGCTTGAGTAGGTGCTGCTGCTGCATGCGCGGATGTTGTAATTCTGAGGCGTGATGTTTTGCGGAGAGGCATGAAACTGAAAGCAGACGGTTGTATACTTTTTGCGCTTGAATGCGTGCGGAAAGTAAAAGTTTTCTTTTAAACGCATCAGAATTATTTTCTGTAAAAAATCAATGTTTTTGTATACGAAACGTGCATTTTGACGTTTTAATTATCTCTACGTCAAATCGTTCGGTGTTTTATATTTTAATTAACAGATCCTTTGACACGCCTTATCGCTGCGCTTTCTCGTTTCAAACTTATAATTGATTCATTAAAAACATTAATTATATATCACTTCTGACACTTTATATTAAAACAAAGAATATTACAATTGATCCCGCAGCGAATATTATTTATACACGTGAGCAAAAATCATTATCGCGCGTATATATTATACCTACATCAGATATATAAACGGAACGATATAACGTAAGGATCCATTTCAGAAAAATTATTAATCCTGCACGCTTTTGTAACAAACACGAGGAGGAATTCTCGTTATCCATCATACCGCGCATAAATCTCTCTTGTAACGCGGAACACTCATTGCGCAAATCCTCAGCACCCATTATTATTACAAAGCATACCCGCGGAAAAAAATGCATCCTATGCGGCGAGCGTGCAGCAACAACCTAGCCCGGAAAAAATTAGCTCTATGTTACGAAATTCACGAAATTTAGCGAGACCCCCGCAGGCGTGTAAAAAAAGAACAACGAGATAACGAGAGTAAACTCTCTCTCTCTCTCTCTCTCTCTTATAATGCGTGCGCCGCGACACTGCACGTCGCATAATTTGAGCACTTCGTTATACTTAATTGAAGGAGATGCATCAGCACATATTGACTCTTGGCGCACCTACGGCGCGACGCCGCCGAAAATCTTGAAGAGTTCGTGCACGCGCTTGCTTTTTTTCTCTCTCTCTCACTCACTTTTCCGGATGAAAAAGCGCTTATATTAAAATCGCAGACGGTCTCGAGTGTGTGGCCGTAATTAAAGGATCGGAAGCAAGAGAGAGAGAGAGAGAGAGAGAGAGAGAGGTTTGAAGTTGCTGCATGGCACGCGCGCGTGGGATGCGGAATTTAATTTCGTGGCGGTTTAGTTTGCTTAGCCGCGTCGCGTGTTGTATTGGTTGGGAGGGGTCGAGTGTGAATGCGAGTGCGTCGTATTGAAAATGTGTTTGTCGAGAGTTTGTTGAGAATTAAGTTTGTCAATATATTAATTGTTTGCTTCTTTTCTGTTTTAGGTAAGTCTGCGGACGCTGTTATTTATTTTGATGTTATAATCTACCGAGTATTGTGAGTATATATTGTATACGAAAATCCAATAAATAAATAAGATAAAAGAAAGGAAAAGTCCAATATACATCTTGTATCATTTTTTTTTAATGTATAACATAAGGTATTGCCGTTTCATTATTCTAATAATGTATATGTAGACATATATATAACCGATAAAAATATCATGTGGTCTCATAAAACAATGCGATTAAGTCGTAACTATATATTAGATAACTATAGTTGTAGATCACGGTAGAATGTACAACATTACTTCACTGATGCTAATTAATTGTTTCTCTAAAAGTACCCACATAATATCTACTAATATAATAATTAACAATCAAGTCTTAATTTTATTGTCTACCGATCAATTACCTTACGACAACTGCATTTACTTTGTATAACAAAACTAGGTTAAGCGCGCAACATTTTCAAATCCGTCAAAAGCAACTGTATGCACGATACAAATAATCCTACATAAATCCGTCTGAGAAATTCTTCCAACTCCCTCATAAAAATCGATCCCCTCTCGCCATATCTTCGCGAAAAAGATTTTCGCGCAAATTCCGGACGCGATTTTTCATCCTCGCGCGTAAAATATCCCGCCTCACTTTCGCCCTCACACGCTCGCGCGCGCGCAGTTATTTGGCAGCCACTCGTGCCACTTTTTCCCTACATACGTACTGCAGACACATACACATACTCGTGTATAATACTGCACTTAGCGTCTCGGCTTTTTCGCTCTCGCGGCGCGCGCCAAATGTCGCAATTATGATTTACGCCGGTTCCGCCAATCGCGAGGCATCGCAAAGCTCGCCGCGTCGCTTTCGTCACGTGCATTGTGTATACAAAAACATATACAGCATGTATCAAAACAGTGAGCAATCGCGAGTCCTTTTTTTTGTTTTTGCTCTGTTAAACCGTGAATTTGGGTAATTTTGTCGTTAAACTCTAATCGCGGCTGGAATTTTGCAAGTGCAGAGAGAGAGGCTGGATGCGGTGATTATCCGGGAATGTTACGGGTGAGCGTTTGGGTCTATATACATATAAGCGAAAGTCCGAAATATTATTACGAAATTCGGAGGTGAGAGACTACAAAGGGAGATTAGAAAATTTTTGTTGGTTGTTATATTGGGAGTTCGGGTGTAGAGAGTGAAATGAGTTACCAAAAAGTGTCTCGTACTTTCTGGTAAGTTATTAGCGCCCGATCGTAAAGACTTCAAATTGTTCGAGAATTATGGTCTTTCACTGACTGTAATAAGATTATATAATGCATGTACATACATTACAACAGAAGTATCTTCTAGAAAAATGCAGGAATTCGTGTTTATTTCAAAAAGGAAAAAAACTTATATTATACAATTCAATTAAAAAACACGAGCCAAAAATCGCCATTTTCGCCGTAAACTATACAAAATCAATTAAACCCTTTGGAAATTCTTAATTAAACCCATCCGCTGCAACCGAACCTCACTCTCCTCTAGCTGACGTACGCAACATGCGGTAAATCAAGCCGCTCGAGACGCCGCGAGCAAGCAAGCAAGCAAGTACAATGAACTTTCGAAAAACAACAACACCTTGACTCGCCAGAACAACGAGGATCGTAGCCTTCATCATCAACTTTCTTTCGCTCCGCGACGCGCTAAAACGTCTGCGCGTTGCCGTAAATAATAATCTTCCATAAACATTTAAGTGCGCGTATTCAGCGTTGTTGCGAAAAGCGCGGTCATTAGGAACACTTCCTTAGACGGGCACGAGAGATACACGTTGCACAACAATCGATTTATCTTTTTTAAAAGTATAAAACTTTATGAATGCGCGTATATTTGCCATCATGCGCGATTGGCACATGTGTAATTGCGATTATGCTGCACTTGACGGGCGAAGCTACGTGTGCGGGTTGTTTACTTTAGCGGGGGGGACGATGATTTCATTAGAGGATATTATGCGATGCGAGTCGCTTTTATTTGAGTGTTAGAGGTGCGGTAATCGATGCGAATTGCTTGACGGATAGGTGCTGAAAATCTCATTTGATGAAAACTCTCTTTGTTTCATGTGGGAAGTTTTATTATTCTCGTGAAAGTGATGCGGTAATTAATTATTCTTATATACGCAATATTCGCAATAATATATTCTTTCGCTGTTTTTACGAAAACTCAAAAGATATACGCAATCTCTCTTTATACCAATGAATTTGAATATCGTAACACTTTCCTACGGTTGTATTAATTAACGGTCGCTAACCACGCTACCGATACATACAACCCATTCTCTTCTTATACGCACGCACCTTTTTCAAACCCCTCATCGCGAAACTTCGGTATATGCAAATCTCCGTCACGCCATTAAAGCACATCCACCGACTAATTGAATAAAGACCGAGGCAAAACGACAGCACCGTCATACCGGGGCATGGCTCTAGAAAAAACGCCGGACGCGCGCTCGCGGCGGCACGATTTCCATTTAAAAAGTTTTCCAATTTAACGACTTTTTGCGTGGACGACCGAGCAACAAATAGTATCGCTTTGACAATTTGCGGTTTTATTTCTCTATTAACGTCGCGCGCCACCGCCACGGGGGTGATTGATAGCCGTAGTTGATAGTTCGACGGGGCGCGCATCGCGCTGCACGAGAAAGTTAGCGAGTGCCGCGGAGCTGTGCAACTTTGTGCGGCCGCGGCTGCATCGATCGAAAATTTTAAGATTGGTTGATAGGCGGGTGGGTGATCCTTTTTTTTCGAAGGGGTCGTGGTGGGTTTGATTGGGGATAGGATTGATGAAGCTTGCGGGTGTGGAGAGTAAAGTTTGAGTATCTGTTTGTTGGTGCTGGGTGCTAAAGTATAGCGCTTTTGAGAAAAGGCAGGTATATAAGGTTGTAATTTATTTAATAGAATAGTTTTGTTTACGAAGTACTTTAAATTTCAATTTTTTATAAATCAAATTAATATGTTATTTTATGATAACTTGGTTTTACTTGGATTGAATTATCAGTATTTCAACAGCATATTACGAATAAATGTATAATACCTGCCATACTGAACATAAAGCGATGTTTGTTACAGATTATTACAATATATTCTGCGAATGACAAGCTTTATCGTGATTTTTTACAATCGAAAAATATCAAGAGGATTTTCGTTCTCGGAAACTTCGATAATAATCCGTAAATATCTTTCAATGTTATAACAATGAAACCAGTAATGAGGATTATTAATTACATTAAATAATATAAAAAACGTAATATGAAAGTCAAAATGTTAGCTGTACACCGTCTTGCTTATAATAATAATCATATTAATAATGTTACAAGTGTCAAGTACTACGACAACTCTAACAATACTTCAACATTCCTCGCATAAATCAAAAGTTTCTCAATATATCCCGCGAATCACTCGATTGCAGCATGTACATCATAAATAGTCATATTCCCCTATGAGAATATATCCACCTCGGTAAAAGCAACACAATTCAATCACATCCAGTCGAGCGAACTCTGCTCTCACACCGGCGCACCTCGAAACATCGATAAAACTTTCTCTCAATAAACACTCGACTCAAATCCTCCTTAAACCCCAGTGCGCGCTCTCTCTCTCGCTACAAAAGGTGCTTGCCCGCTCTCAATCTCCCCCCATCGTCCGGTCTTCTTTTAATGGATCGTAAACGGATGGATTCCTCTCTCCCTTTTCACCGACTCCGTGGTATATAGTCATGCGATCCGCATCGCGAAACGAGGTCGAATAATGGGGGTCGCGAGCTAAAAGCCCAGCCGCCGCACGGTGAAAAGGCCCGCGCGCAATCCACTTAATTCGCCGTTCCGCGCTATACGAGTGAACGAACGCGTGCGTGACTGCAGCACCGGGAGCAGCTTTTGTCCGACGTTATACGTATACATATATAGTGGCCGGATGGACGGGAGATTGCACTTGGAAGGGGTGTTGCATGTCGAGAGGTTGTATGGCTGGGATGGGGTTGGTTATCTTGCGAGTTTTAAGGAAATTTGGATGTTTGGTGGAGAGGTATATTTTTAGGTCAGAATATAAGGTGGGGGTTCGTTATAAGGTAGCCTGGAAATTGAGAGAATGTTATTGCTGAGTGCTGTTTCTTGTTATACTGGGACTTTGTAAATTGATTGGCAAAATAAAACTCGCGATAAAAATAATTATAGAACGGTTATGTAATTGAAAAGCGTTACATCGAAGAGTGCGTACAAATCATTCAAAATATCAGCCCGATACCTCCATTCCATAAAAAAGATAATCAACGCTGCACTTTTATCGTAGTAAGGCTTCCCATATGCATGCGATATGTAATTTATCCCATATCGTTCCATCATAGATGAAGATTGCATCCGATTCGCGGAAACATCGTAACAGAGTATATTCAGCTTCACTTCCCGCGCGTTCGTCAGTTTATTTAAAACCTCTTCCGTGTATCGCGATATATCTGAGCAGCACACATGTACATGGACAGACACACCAATGCTGACGTACGGAAAGACAATATTCCGCGTATACGCTAATGATTTAGATCGGTCCACATATATATATATACCTACGCCAACCCTCAATATTCATCAACCCCCGCGCGAAGACTGAAATCGAACTTTCACTATAAAAAGATAACCCCCACAACTATTGACACTGAATTGCACTCTCACACATGTATATACCCAATTGAAAATACAATAGAGCTATAGGTCGCATCGGCGCGCCATCACGGCAAATTGCCGCCACGCGGGATCCCGTATTATCGGGCAGCGGACCCCGCCGCTAGTAATCGCGCGGCGCACGGGCCTGTACGCGCGGCGCCACACGGCGACATTATGATGATGACGAGAGGCGCGAACGAATTTCGCTTTTCCTCCCCCCGCGCGGACGCGGCCGCTCCACCCGTAAATTAGCCTTATTATACATGCATGCGTGCGCGCGATTGCCCAAATCGCGCCCGGCGGGCATCTGTGGGATGCGGGAGAAGAGCGGTATGTGTGTGGCTGAGAGAGAGAGAGATGATTGATATGGGTTTGAAGGCCGGTGGAGGTTAGTTAATGGGGAGGAGGGTGGAATGATTTTGAGGAAAAATTAGATTGTGGTTGAGTGGTTTTGTGATTTTATACGAGTCTTAAAGTAACTATTGGGGGTCGTTGTTTTTTCTGGTTGTTCATGTAGATATATTATGGTCATTTATTCCGTGATTAAGTGGCTCTGATAAAAATTTTTACTACGGATGCTTTTTGAAAAATTGCTACATGTTAATGAAAATGTTTTGTTACTTGTTCCTTATTATAAAAATAAACAACTGCAAAAAGAAAAAAATTTGATTGGTATTCTAAATTCGTACATACGTGTACCCACCGAAAATATCTCTAAAAATGAATCTTCAATACAAGTGTCATATCCGAGCGGATTATCCGATGTCTTCACTGATCAAAGTTGTGATATCTTATACAACTGACAACACTTTTCAAACAAACTCATATCGAACAGATTTATTTGCTTTCTTCATTTCATCAAATTAAAATCATATATTTTTAATCGGCAACAGCACTAACCAATCAATTCCCTACAACCACCTTCCACCAACAATGAATTTCAATCCACATCGACAACCCGAATCCAAGACCTCGGCGTCAAGAAAAACCTACAGCCATCACCGTCCAATAACAAGCCGTAAATCTCTCTGCCCCGAAACTTCAGTCGAACAACATAAAAAACCATCGTTCCAACTAACCGCGCTGGCTAAAAAAGCCGCACTATAGCAATAGTCAGCGGTACGTATACATACGCGTGCACGTGAAATACCGCGGACGTTACGGTAACAAAGCGTCCCGCGGCCCGCTAGCTTAATCGTCCGCGCGGCCAATCTGTCGGTAACGAGCCGCACCGCAGCCGTGTGTGTGTACGTGCTTGCTTGCCTGCTTGCTCGCTGCCCTCTCTCTCTCTCTCTCTCTCTCTCTCTCTCTCTCTCTCTCTCGTAAAACAAACGACGCTTTCTTTATCTCGATCGCTCGTTTTCAGCTTCTTGTGCGCGGGAGTTGTTGGGTACAGAGGGTTCGTTACGCGCAGGGTAGAGCAGTGGATTTCCGCGCGGGGGGTGGGATGGTGAAAGATGTGAGAGGTGGATGATTGGTTCGGTAACGGTTTAATTAGGTAGAATAATTCGAACGTGCTCAATTGTAATATCAATATCGTACTTTTATTTTATTCATTGTTTGAACAAACATTTGAAAGAGAGAGAGAGAGAGAGAGTAGTAGCGTGATGTCAATTACGGAAGAGTGTCTGGCTGTACTCCGCCTGTTTCTACTTACTATAGTGTATGAAAGCTATATTATGATGTTTTATTTATTTCCTGGCATTTTTGCTTTGACTTCTGAAATCAAAACTTTCTGTGCAACGAACTTTTTCTCTTGTTTGATTTTTGTCGATATAAATATAGCACTGTAGCGGATGCTTGAAAGAACGCGTAACCTTTTCACTGAATAAAAAACTTTTTTCGGAACTTCAGTTTAGAAATATAAATAAAATATAACTCCCAATTTAATATTTAAAAATAAACAATCGGTGAACAAATTTTTGAGCGATCTTCTTTTAGTTCAAATATGAAGTGTTTAATATATAAGATTATATTGAAAAAACAAACGGCCATTTTATACATAAACAAGGCTTTCAAAAGAAACCTCGAAAGTGTTTTCGCAAAAGCTAATGCCCGCGTTTCTCCAACTCCAAACAAAAGGAAAAACGATCCATCACCTTCTCCAAACAAAATCAGCGGCTAAATCTCCCCTCTTCTCTCTCTCGTTCTCACCGAAATTCAAATATCCCTTTCCACAATCCCTCCAACCGCGTTTTCGTTTTTCCTCTCACTGTTCTCTCTCTCAACCACGAGCGCGCGCACAGACACACAGCAATTAAATCCAGAGGTCGGCAATCGCGCTCGGTCATTATTACGCCTCGGCGTCGCTGACCCGCCGCGCGGGAAACGCAAAAATAAGCAGCGCCATTCGTTCCCGGAATTTTTTGCCGGTGCAGCTTTGTCTCCGGAGATGTATTTCGCGGCTCCCGCGCGTATAACGAGCGGATTTGTGCGAAATTTTTTATATCGAGCAGCCGAGTCCGGACCTTTTTTTCTTTCTAGCTGTGAGGTGGTGGTTTGAAGCGATGGTGCGCGATTTTTTTTATGGCCAGCGGCGCGGGGTGCGAAATTGTTTGGGCGGAATTAAAGCTCGGCTTTGCAGGGGGGCATTTTTGGAGATGAGGGTTTTACGAGCCTGGGCATTTTATTGCCCGGAATTTAATAATTTTCGAGAGATTTTCTTTATTGAATTTTAATAAAAAATTATATTAGGCGAATGTAAATTTTTCGAATCTTTGTTTAAATCTTTGATTCTCATAGATCGTCAAGGACAGTGCCGCTCGTAACAGATTTGCACTGTAACTATTGTGTAGCTCTCAAATAAGTCGTCATATTCGTTTGAGTATAGCACAGAACAAATAGTCGGCTTCTCCTTATATTGCGCTGCGCGTAAATTTCCTCTAATTACATTGAAAATTCGTTCTCGGGAAGTGCCATGTTTGCGCCAAAATTTTGACTTTTCGTAACTTCGCCTCGCAAATTTCAAAGACCCGCTATTACGCGCGTACCAAGAAAAAGCAAAACAAACACATCCACTCGCCCGTACATCCGCCGTATTTGTCCAACCATTGCAGGCGCCGTTCTATATTTGCGTCTTTCATAACCGCGGTATAGTCCTTCGCAGCTTTGTTTAAAAAGTTCGCGCGGCCTTTTTCAAATATTAACAGACGTACATTGTATTTCGGCACCGTTTCGACATCACATTCACAGAATTTACAGTAGTATTATATTATCGAATTCTCGCGGTTAGAATTCCTTTAAAAAAAAAATATATATATATATATGCCCCATAGAAAATAATCTGTCCACTATAAATATGTAAATGAATAATATCGTTAACATTAGCATAAATTTATCAGACAAATTATTTTCGCGATTTCATTGCCCACAATTTATTTACTTTCTAAATCGGAATCAACGCGCAATCGTTATGATACTTTTTCAAAACTCCGGTATGCACCGATAAATAAACCAAAACTTTAATATGGATAATTAAGACATTGCCAACTCAATACCCGCATAAATTATCCTCTCGATCGCTCGATCATTCCCAAAAGAGAAAAGTAATCATCGTTATAGACTTTCTCGCTCTCCAACTCTATATACATCGACACACTTCCAAGCTCTCTTTTCAGCGTGCAACAGCACTGCAGCGAATTTTTTTCAAAACGCATAACCGCGCGCATATACATACATATATACCCCAGCTGTGTCTAGCGCGCGCATTCATCTCCTGCTCTCTATCCCCTGCGGCGTTGTACGCAGACATTACACTACCGCACTGCAAATATAATAAAGCAGCTGCGGGGCGCGCCGGAGCAGAACACGCGCGCACCCCGGAAGACGAAAAAGACGGAAATTAATGCCCGCGCGCGGGAGCCGGAAAATCGCGCTGGAGAGAAAGAACACTGCGCGCGTGTGTTTTCGCACGCACGCTCTCGCGCGCTTCTGCGCATTTTCCGGTTAATGTAAGACACCGCCGACTTGGATTTGTCTCTCTTGGTTGGGAGAAAAAAGAAGTATAATAGGAGAGCCGACGTCGCGGATTACCTTCGCGCGGCGCTGCGGCAAGTGAAATTGGATTATTATGAGTTTATGGGGGTTGTGTTATTGCGAGAAGAGGAGAGTGTGTGCAAACGAGATGAGCGTAAAAATTTCTGTCTTTCATCGTATAGCGAGTAGAGAACGCGGGGAACGTAAAGGGTGCAGAAATTGCGCACGACTGCGGCTGCCGGGGGAATAGGAATTTTTGGATTAAAATAGTGGTTTTGCTTGCTACATGCGGTTATAATTCGATGAGGTGTATTTCGAGCGAGATGCGGATTATTAAAGTGTCGGAGTGGGAGATTAATTAATTATGGTTACGACTTTGACGAAGCGCAGGCTGTATTGGTTTAACGCGCAAGTATATACAGTTTTGGGCCGAACTTATAATAGCAGCATAAATGTCAGTCAAGTTGTCAGATATGAGTAATATAAAATTAATTCGATGGTATATAAATGGGGAACAATAATTCCACGATATATACCTCGATCATTATTATACTTCCACGTGTATCTGTATACTCTAAAACTGTCAAATGTGTGTTTTAGGTATATTTTCAGTGATTGATAGACTGTATTTTATAATAATGTTTGAATTCCCTATTTCGAATTATCTTTAATGAATAAAATCATTATTGGAATAACAATCATCAATGTACAAACATATTATCTTCCTCGTCATTATACGAAATTCCATTGTCAGCGCATAGGTATATAGATGATCAAGTGAAAACCGAACAACAATAGCATTACTATTACAACGAAAATTATTAACGAAAATATGCGTACGTTGTAACGCGTTAGTTAATTCATCACGCCTAAATACCAACGCGCATTAGAGCGCACATACTAATCAGTCCAAAAATACACAGCCCCGCGCCTCGCACGCGCTGAATTACTCTAAATTCGTCCACGCAGCCCAATTAAGCCGAAAAGCAATTGACCGCGATGATGAAATTACGCCTAAACAGAACGACGCGAGCCCCGAAATTCAATCCCTCGTCCCGTGCGCGCAATTATGCAAAACGCGTTATATACAAATTGAAATAAGCCCGCGAAAACAGAGACCCGACGCGCGCATTGCGTTACATCGGCGGAAACGAGACTCTACGTGTATATGTATATCTAGTATAGATGAGACGTGTGCTAGGCGATGAGAAAGGAAGCTGCTGCAG
This sequence comes from Torymus flavipes, assembly GCA_030522905.1. NCBI lineage: Eukaryota > Metazoa > Arthropoda > Insecta > Hymenoptera > Torymidae > Torymus > Torymus flavipes. The sequence goes on along the minus strand of JAPYZO010000221.1, from coordinate 15,610 downwards.
CTTGCCTTTGTGCGCTGCACTTTCTCCGGCTTTCCTTTTCTTTCTGTGCGGGCGACGAGACAGGCGTTAGTTTTTCAATGTATATATGTATATATGTGGAGCGCCCGCGCATATATAATATACAGCAGTAGTAAAACCGTGGCGGAAAGAATTTTCAGAGTCTGCAATTATATCCGCGGGCGAGCGAGTGATTGTACACCTTATACTGTACGATTTTTTTTTTCTCTAAGAGTAGTAGGGCGGCTTTTGGGGCGTTGCCGTATTGTGGTATAGATGAATTTTGACAGGATTGCGGTTTTCGAGGCAATGCTGAGTTTGCGGCGTCTATTCTGCGTCAAACCTTATAAGAGACAGGTATGTAGGCACATACAGCAGTGCGCGTTTGTCTTGGGGGTAATAAAATTAAGAAAGTGCGCGAGCGAGCAGTTCGAAAACTGTTAATGCACTCTGTGCAGCGTTGGAGAACCGTAAAAAAACATATTTATGGCCGGAATATTTATGGCTTGCGACGTAACAATGCGGGACCCCCTGTTTACTCGGCAATTTTCAGAGTATATTATACATCCTTTTTTGCAAAGCGCGAGCTACGCGTTTTGCAATACGGACGTTGTTGCCTGTAATTTTTTCCACTTATGAAATTGTTTGTAAAAAAAGGTTGAATTGGTTTATCCAACGATGAACTATATAGTCTTGTTGTATGTAATTGTCATGTGGTACGGGATATTAAATCGTTATGAATAATTCTAGCCTATAATAGTTCATTGTATTGTAATTGATTTATCTGATTAATTATTCGTTGTAATTAATCTTGTTACAAAAAAAAAAAAAATAAATAATCATTTTGTAGTAAAAATTTTACGAAGATAGTTTTTATTTACTCATTTAGCGAGATGGAATTATTTTGCCTAAAAGGAATCCTACTTGCAGGAATAAAGAAATAGGTTTTGTCGCAAGAAAAATATAATCTTCAGGCGAAAAATTAATTTTTCGTCCGAAGAATAATACGTTAAAATTAAAACGTTAATCGTTTTACTAGGTATAAGAGGATTTTCGCAAAACGATTTTCCTCTTGCCACTAATGGATCATTTCTCTGCGCATAATAGTTGATTGCATTTTAATTATTTATATGATTAATTATTCGTAGTAATTACTCTTGTGATAAAAAAAAGTAACATTTTATACTAAAAACTTAATGTAGATTTTTATGGGAATAAAAAAAGGGTTTTAGCGCAAGAAAAATATAATCTTGATAATAAAAATTAATTTTTCGCCTGAAGAACAATACGTTAAATTTAAAACGATAATCGTTTTACTACAAGAGGATTTTCACAAACCTATCTTTCTTTTGCCACTAATAAATTATTTCTCTGCGTGTGAACGAAACTTGTTTTTCAATAGTTACGGTAATTAATGCAGACTAGTTTGTATTATTTTCGGATGAATAAAAACAATAATCAATAAAACTGATACGTTTATATCCAAATTTATATAGTTATTTCCTTTTAGTAAATTCACTTTCATTCAAATGAAAAATAAGCACTATAAATCATCATTAATAATAATAAATTATTACAATTATTAATCACCCTCATTCATATACATATATTTATACTTCATAACACCTAATTCGATATCATCTCACCGAGCATATAACAACGCTTATCCGTCGATTTCACCTGAACTTCCACTACCTGTCACTCGAAATAAAATTATACCTATCAATCCGACAGTTACACGCTACTCACCCCCGATCCATCAACGACCACGACAATGCACTCTTGTCCAATTCGCTCGCATCATTCATTACAACGTAATAATATCTCCATTCAAAACCCATCGCACCACAACAATCATCATCATCCTCCCTCTCACCTACTCGTCGATGCGATCCTCTCGTGCTTGAGCTCCCTCGTCGCGCACTCAACAGAAGAACGTGTGTCCCCTTCACGCTGTATCACTGAACAACAAACAACAATCCTCGCAGTTGTATATATCTCCTGTAGGCGTACACGCACACTATACTATCACGTCGCGCACGCTACAGCGCGAAAATGCGAACACGCGCGGTAGGATTTTGCGCCCGGCCAATATATAGACTCACGACAGGTGTCCGTCTCCCTCACTTTCTTCTCCCGCCTCCCCTTTTTCTCGGAGTCTCCCCCTCCAGCGACGCCGCCGGTAAACAGAAGCATGTACATATAGATAGCGGGGCTTCTTAGCACCGAACCGAGCTCTTTTCGCAAGCGCTTGTTTGCGTGCATGCGCAGCTCGGTGTTCTTGAGGACCGCCGCGGTGAAGGAGCGTCACGAAAGTTCATAAAAGTTCCGCGGGGGGCTAAATTGCTTTCGAGATGAGAGAGAGAGAGAGAGAAGAGGCAGCGAGGTGATCGGTCTATAGGTATACAGAGGTAGTGAGAATTTTTGGGAAGGGTCTGAGGTTGTTGAGAAATATGGATGCGTGTAATGGTTCGAGATTGCGAAATAAAATGTGTTTCTTTTTTGGGAATGGAAATTTAATTTTTGCATACATTTTTTAAATTATTATTTTCTTTATTGCTTAAGCGGTGTATGTAATTATTATATATATATATTTTTTTAAATTTTTCAACCCGAACAAAGATAAAATTAAATATAGGTTGTTGTTAATTTAATAACATTATTAATTTTAATAATGCTAGAAAAAAATGTCAACTCGTTTAAAAGCGGGAGTAAATTAACACTTATAATATTTTGAATATACGCGTGTGAAAATTGGAAAATTTTATCTAAAGCTATTTAATTTTTTAAAGTTATAGCTATGTGTTTCACATTAAGTACAAAATTTAATTGGTTATTATATTTTAAATTTAAATAATAATTCATCTTCTTTTTTCCTCAGACAAATATTTTTCTTCAATTATTTAAGATTGTTTTCTTTAAAAAATAAAATAAGATAATTTAAATAATAATTTTAATTATTTTAAACTGTCCTTGTTATTCTATATATTACGTGCTATATCTCTTTCTCTAAGTAGACATAACATTCAAATATGTGCATGTGTTCGATTGCATAGTTAAAAAATTATTCGATTACGACGTATTATAATTTGATGGTAAAAGAGGGACGTGGTGTTAAGCAAAATACTAATGTTTAATTATACAAATGTAATTACTATTAAAGAGATAAAAGCAGTAACAATGGAAATGTATAGAATAAATTGTATACTTATGAATTAAATTGAAAAAAAAATTTCATTTTATGTAATTAAATACATACTATTATAATTACAATTTTGTTTTTTATTGATTTTTATTTTATGCTCATTATAACAAGAAAATATACTTGTTGCATCTGCCAAATAATGTTTTACAAACTATAATCTCGATGGTATAAAGTTGAATGCGGAAGAACTCAGATTCTCCTAAATATTATGAAGAAACTGAAAATATTATGTTTGAAACATGAATGCGGACAACACAAAGGAAGCGATTATTAAGCGTGAAAAACGTACGTGACTTTAATAATGAAACTTCATGGGACGTGTTATATTCACGACGAGGCCCGCGCGAATATTAGCAAATTAATGCATCTGTCGTAAATATAATTTGCGCTTATAATTTTAAAGGCTGGGCCAGACGATATCAAAGAACTGAATGGTAATAACTAACAGGCAGTCTCGCATCGTGTGTTTTGATATTTATCGCGTTTCGAAATATCGCGATAATTAATCTGCTAAGCGCTTAATGCATTATGTTTCTATTAAATGTAATAAATTTATGAATCCATTAAAACTAATATTAATAGCTGTAAATAAACAGGGTTATTACAGTGATTAATTGCAGCGTAGTTACTCAAAGCCTGCTCTAATTAACTTTGCTGCAACAATGTATTTTATTACAATATCTGTCATTATTCATAGAAATTTGTGAATTAAAAAATGGTTCATATAATTGATTTTTGTTAATTTATAAAACAAAACAAGTAAATTTAAATGAAAATTATCAATTGGTTGTAATAAGTAAGTATATATAAGGTTTATTTGTTTTTTAAGAATACATAGCCAACCCTTATAGCAGAGGATGAGGAAGGGGAGGATACATATTATATACATATTTATAAGTTTACATAATTGTTTTTATATTATTGCATTATAAAATATGTTTTTACGAGAGTTACCTGTTTCGTAGCTGACAAAAGAATAGTAATTATTTGCCACCATTCCCAGGATTAATACTCCAGTTTCTGAATTTCACCCAGCAGACGGCCTTTTTTAGAAGTCTTAGTATTTTTGAAAAATAATTAGTTTAAGCTGTTTCAAAAACTTCTGTGTACTTTTGGCCCCATCCCGAAAAGGAAGTATGCTTACAATTAAGCTGTGATATAACTTCATGCTTGTATCCCAAGCTTTACATTTTGCGCTTGCTAATATGTTTATATTGCTGTTTCTGAAATTATTTTCTCATTTCTCACCGCCTCCTGTGCAGCTCTTAAACCAAAAGTGGTATTTGACACTCTTACACTCAGACACTTGAAGCTTTTAACCGTTTCAAAGTTCCCATCTCTATATTTTGCGAATTTTTCGTTTAATGTTTTGTGAAACCCTGATTGCCGAAAGACCTTAGATTGTCGAACTTTACGGTTTGCTTGGTTTTATAGAAGTATTTATTTACCGCACTTAGTTTTTCTTTAAATCTATTGGAGATATAGCGAAAATAGCTAAAATGAATCTATAATGTTATGTTATCTTGTTTCGTCTGTTCACTTCAATAACGCTAACTGTAAGAGATATTAATGAAAATTGTATTATTGTGATAATAGCATTAAATTATTTTCACTCTGTTCATAAATGATAGCTAATAACGGAAATTCAATTGTAGAGTTATTTCACTTACACCCTACACTCAAACGAAGAATTAATTAGTATACAATTAACCCGTCACTTGTTCAGACAAACAAAAAGAAACCCCCATTCCGATCGACATAGCCGAACAATCCAATTCGATGCGGGCGAAAATTACGCTAAACGTGGGAAAATTTAAATGGGGAACAATTACTCGGCATCGCCAAGAATGCGCTACCTACCCGCCCACCCCATTGTCCGGTCTCTGGATCCTGCACGTTAGTACGTCCAATAATGCTGCTGCTGGTATTGTGGTGATGACACGATTCATCAAGCCTTCAATTAAAATCGCAGTCGGAAGCGGTAAATCCGAATCGTCGTTCTTCGGGTCGAGGCTCGTGTATAATGAAAAAAACCAGCGGATTGATTGCGATAAAAGCCACGCATATAAACGTTGATTCCGCGGCGTTAATAAAATATTGCCTTCTGCGTGCGGATGACATGCTGGAGTCGTATTGTTATTCAAAGGTGGACATTTGTCGAAAGGAAATTTGTTTTTTTCCCTATCTTTTTTTTTTATTATTGGTGTTTGAAGGAAATATTGGAAAAATCAAATACAGACGTTGATTGATGCTGTGAAAATTGGGGATGCTGGGACTAAAAACAAACCAAAATATTTTCATATCCGTATGCACATACATGCGGGTATGTTTGATGTTTTGATGGAACTGTGTAGTGCATGTTGACACTAGATTGACATTTTTCTGATATCAATCATTTGTTAGTAGACATTTATTGTGTGTTTCATAATCAACAGTCGTTATTATCATTAGAGCCATCGTATTTCGAGCCATAGAAAAAGTACCATTAGATAACAAATTTGCTGATCGTTGTTGTGAGAAGGCTCTCTCTTTTGTAGGTTGATTTTGTGATGTTATCGATTTATGGATGACATTTATGTCAAATAGAAAACATTAGTAGAACGTTCTAACGTATCATATCTATTGAACGAATATCGTAGTCGTTAGCGATTTTTCAAACACTTTACGACTTGAAAAAGAGATGTCAAAAAAGAAAGTTTTATGTAGAATAATCCGGACGTCATTAAATTTCAAATGATTTTTGTGCCATTTCCTACATTTTACAATGTAACTATCGATCAAAAAAGTAGACAATGACATGGATAACGATATCCTTCGTACCTTGATTCGATACCTTCGATTCTCAATAAAATTCGTCATGCAAAACATACACTATAAATATTCTTTATTTCGACACACTTTTATTCTGTTTACATGCAGATCACATACCAGTAACATTCGTGTATTGTTTTTTTTAACATAATTTATTAATTTCTTTAATTTAATAATTTTAGTCTGTAAGTATACAGATATACCAGCCCATGCATAGGTAGTTATATCTACCTCTATTGAATTACTATGTATGCTATTAGTCTCATTAATAATAAATAAATAAATAAATATCGGCACTCGAATATATATAGCATTAGTCAATGAGCTCTCTTCTGCAGTTTATGGTAGTCGTTGCCATAACGGCTCCTAGTACCATCCCCCTTGTTCAAGCTGACCTTCTTGACGACATCTTTACTGGGTGTCTTCAGGTTATAGGCGAGTCCCAGCCAGGCCATTAGATCAATGAAGGCTGTGGACACGTTTAACATGTAGCCGGGCAGCTCCGCAGCTTTGTAGTCCCAGGGGAAAGCGTGGTGGTAGTTGTGCCAGCCTTCGCCAAGAGCGACAATGGCTACGCCCGCGTTCTCCACTGCTTTGAAGCTTCTGAAAACAAAAATTTCGATGTTTCTGACATAATTGGCTCAAAAAGTTAAAGCTTGCATAAATTTCAGACATTCTGACAAATAAAATAGGCACATTATACAATTATTTGTAATTTTATGACACTAATTAAAAAAATAACTGTCGTCTTCAATTCCGATCATCCTTTGTCGTATCTACGGATAATATTTTCCAAACTCTCGACAAACTATTGATCATTGCGCAACGCGTCACACGAGTCTACGCCAAATATGATATACTGCACCCCATAACAAGCTTTCGCAGTTCCCTCTATCAATCACCGAGTAAATCCATCAGTTTCATCATGTCTCTCTATCTCCCTTTGCCTCTCTCAGTATATAAGGAACGCGACGGAGAGCCACGCGTATACAGACACACATGCTTGCTCGGAGAATTAGGTTATGCGTACTTGTTGTAGGGTTTGTTGCCACTCATGTGAGCCAGGCTGTTGACGCAAAAGGTCGCGTTCAGCACGAAGACGTAGCGTACCATGACCACGAGCCCGGCCACGTCCCATTTCTCGCCCCAGCCATACACGGGCACCAGAGTCGGGATGACGAAGCACACTGTGCACATGAGAGTGTTGTAGTGCCTGTAATACAGAGAATGCTGAGGTATGGAGTGGGATGATTGTAGGATGGCTCGACTCGTCGGCTAATTGCGAGTGCGAGTTGTAGGATGCAACGGTGAAAGAGATGAAAATGTGTTAATTTTCAAGTGTCTTTTTCCATTTTAAAAAAAATTTTTTTTTGTTTTCGAAAAAATGTTTACTTGTTAATGAGAAGTGTGCACCGTTGCGATTCGAAGTAAAATTGGATGTACAATTTTAATTTAATCTTTTCCTTTGTTTAGGTAATTAGACACATTGAATTGTAAAGTTACTTGCAGGATTGACTCAATGTTGTTTCAGAATTTTAATTTAGAATTAAGCAGCTAACTCCTATTTTTTCTAGCTTATGGAACGTCAGCTATATATATATAGTTTTACCATTCAATCCATGACTTTTCGTAAAAACATCATACATCAACGCGACTATCATTCTTTTCGTTTTAACGAACGATTCTTTGTTCTCTTTAAATAAGAACTAGTTCATCAACGTCAGATCGAATTTCCTATATCCGTCGGAAGAACGTAATCTAAAATTGAACAAGAAACGAGCGCCATTGTACCCCGACGAAGAAGAATACGTACCAGTCGACCCAGCGAATGACGGGATCCGCGGCTATGTCGCTCATGTCGATTTTGCTGCCGTACTTCTTGACGGCTGGGTGACGTCTCGTCATTAGCCAGCCAACGTGCGAGAAGAAAAAGCCGCGATTGGCGTCGTGCGGATCGGCCGCTGTTTCCGTGAACTTGTGATGGGTTCGGTGATCTCTAATCCATTTGTACATGTGGGTCTGGTACGAGATTTTTTTTCAATGTTGTAAAATGTAATAAAATAGAATAATGATTTTTGGCGATGTTACGATGATATAACTCGAATAAAAGAATAATCAACCGTTTTCTCTCGCAATAAAAAATAATTTTTTTGTTTGTTTCCTTATTATTATTACCTATCCAATAAATAATCTTAAATGTGTATCGTAATTGAAATACTTCGTACACGTTACAGTAATATCAACATCCGAAACTAATCCCCAGAGCCATTTCGCTCTATACCTTGGCATTATGGTAATTGAATCGTCATTCCCGGGGATTATTAACGACGAAGTTACGTGACGGCTCTTCCTTTTCTTTCTTTTATTTTATTTTATTCTTTTTTTTATTTTATTTCCACTTTTACATGTCCGGCAGAGTAAATAACGCCATATATCGGTAATGGATATTAATGAAAGCCGGAAGCTCTACGCGCGCGGGAGCGTATAGCGCTGGTGATAGTACGGTAATTTCTTACCTGTCCGCCCATGCAATATAAGACGCCTAGGAGTATCCTCAGAGGCAACTTGGCCGAGTAACTTCGATGGGCCCATAAACGATGTGCCCCCGCGGTAATGCCAACCCCCGATGAGTAGAGGTAGGCTACTTCTGTAATTGGAAGGTACATGCGGGTATCGGATGCTTTAAATTTCAATGCGCTTTGATGTGGGAATAGAGCTATTTTAATTTATGTTTTCAGGGGTTCGAGATGTATTTTATTTTATTGAAAATATAGCTGATGATTTAATAATAAGTTTGTACAGAAGTTCTCTATTGCATATGTGGGGTGAGAAAACTTTCTGTGAAACATGCAAAAGTACTGAAACAAATTAAAACCAGTATTTAACTTTGATCAATGTTGTTACAGACCTCTGTAATGTTTGCCAAGGTAGCTTTATTGAAGTTAGCAAAGTTACAACTAAATTAAAAATAAAAGCACAGGTTATTTATGCAAATATTTATTTAAATATTTATTTAAATATTTTTTTTACATATTTTTTTTTATTTTTTTTTCCTTGTTTATGGTATTTGAAGAGATCTAAATACTACTTACGGTAAATCCACGTGTATGCCATTGCCTCATAACATCGAAATATGACACCGTATAGAGCAGTCACGTGAAGAATGCCTATACAAATTACATTACCCCATATTACTGATTGTTCGATCTTCTCTTCTTTGGGAATCGGAGTTGGCTCAGCAGAAGTCTCTTCGACTTTCTTCGGCAGCTCTTCATACTGCGTTACTGTTCTGCTGTACATTATTAACTAGAATAGCAAGAAATCAACGTTTCCTGATATAATTATTAAAATTTTATGAATCTTTGTATGTTAGTAGCATAATAAATTTTTATTGATCATCGGTGAAATTTAATTCGACTGAGAAAAACGTAACGTGGATGTAACGCGATAAAATCTTACTGGGAAATTTTATATTTTCTTAGAAAGTGGAAGCGTAGCCAATGAGCGTGCTAAATTGCGATCATGGTGCAAGGTTCGGTTAATGTAGAAGCATGCTATTATATGTATATGCTTCCGAGATGATTTCCTTGTTATTAATATTAGCGTATTAAAAAGAACTTTACTTTCAAGATACCTTGAATATAATTTTTACAAATATTTAAAAATAATTGAAACAATCATAATGCTCAAATATTTTTAGCAAATACTAAATATTCGTCGATTTTAAAACCATTCATCTACGAGATAATAACTGTTGTAATAAAAATAAGTTTACGTGAGAATGATGCTGTTCAAGGCATTAAGATGAAAAAAAATCAAGTTTTATGAAAGGAAACGTGGTGCAAATGTTCCCCCACCAGTTGTCGCTTGCTCCGCTCGCGATGACGGTAATGAGCCGTGCAGTTATAAATGTGCGCATTAGCGCGATTCTTTAGACATCGCGAACTTTTTATTCTCCGTGAGCGATAGAATTATTAAGGCTATGATTATTATTTCACACTGCAACTAAAGTTTGGTAAGAGTAGCTGCGCTTGACATTAATGCGTGCGATGTGAGCAAGTTTCGCTTGAGATTTCTCTACTCGAAATTTGCATAAAAAGTGCCTTTTTTGTATTTTAAGGTAATGCAAGATGGAAAATAATTTCCAATCAATCGACATATACGATAATATTATACGAAATACTCAATCATGGTTGGAGATAATAATTATGTTATTGGCATAGTTATACTAAAACGCGCATATAAATAAACAATCAATCAGATTGCATTCCACGTAATCATTAAATTAAGCGATGGCCTTTAATTATACCATAATGTCTATATCCTCAATTATATGAAACAACATAAATTTAACATAATTACTGAATTACAAAACACAATTACATTTTACTAATAACATTTTATTTTATAATTATATAATTAAAATAGAAAATATTGGAAATTTTTGCGCATTAAATAAAAAATCATATAAATTTGCCTATATTTTCATGATAATTTTAAAAAGAACTATCTCAAATAATTTTACTTCGTTTATGCATATAATTAGATACACAAAAATAATCACAAAACAAACCAGGAGAATTGCCTAACCCATGCGAAGAAAGTAAAATCATAATTCAAAACTTCGCACAACGCGTTACCCAACCCATCCCTCCGAAGATTAAAAGCCATAAACAATGTGACCGGCGTAACCGCGCGTCCTGACCCAGTCAAAAATTTACATACGCGTAAACGTCACCTCTAATTACCACACACCACTAAAGTCGCACGAGCCATTGATGAAATTTCCCGCTCACACACACACACACACACACACATGTATACGCATCCTGCATTTTCCCGAAGACGACGACGACGATGGATTGCATTGATATTTACGATCCCGCGGTGATTACTGCCCTGGCTCGTAAAAATGCCTATCTATCTGTCTCCCTCCCCACCCAGAATTTACGTGCCATTAAATCCGTCGCAGCTTCGCGGCTCCTTCGCGTCGATCTTCATTCCCGTGCGCGCGTTTTATGGACACCCGTTAGGGAGAGAGATGATCGAATTCGCCCTATACCTGGACGCGTAAAACAGTCCCGATCGATACCTCCCGTCTTCTTATCGCGCCTTCGTGTGTACCGTACATGGCTGTTCGGAAAAGCAGGGAGAGGGATTGAGCGGGTCTCGCCTAGGCCGTCTTTTACTACTGATTGCGCCATTATGGACATTCGTTAAACGCCCGCTGCAATTGTACTCAAAATTGTAAGTTTGTTTAGTTACAGTGCAGTAAACGGATTTATTCGCTGCGTGGCTGGTGTAAAAAAGGTGTGAGCTCCGCGAGCTCGGGGGCACTTTGTTGGATGAGGACGATTTCTTAATCGGGTCTGGTGCGAAATGTTGCTTAGGTTTATTGAAGTCTTGTAGGAAATGACTTTGTATTTATTGTTTTGGAGCATCTTTAGAATATAAAGTATTAGTGTGTGTCTTTTAGAACAATAATTTTCTGATATATCATATTTTTCTTAAATCTTTTGATAGAAAAAATTAAGAGATTGATGTATTTCCATATTTCGTTATTTACAAAGCTCACTTTATCCTTCGGCAATGGCGCCACTCGATTAGGAGTTCATTCAAACGTTGATGATAGTTTTAAATAAAATGTAAGCGCTGCCGAAAGTTTTGAAAATTCTTTGCTCGTTCGCCGCCTCATCTATACAAATTGTTTCAAAGTTAAATGTCTTAGAAAATGTAAGAGGTGATGAAAAGTTGCTTAGTAGGTAATATTCTCGGATAATTAAAAACTTATTCGCCTCCATAAAAGTTCTAAAACTATGAGTTCATTTGCCAAAGTATGAATGAAAGTATGCTTATGAAAAAAAATTTCTACTTCGATTCTCACAGTTTTTAATTTAAAAATTTAGAAACTTTGACTTTGCATTCACAATCAAAAAGCTGTGAAAAGTTTTGTTCACTCGTTTTCGACTGAGTTAAAAATAAAAAATATCTATAGAAGGATTTAATTATCTTACGTAAATTACGTGGCATTATGAAAACTTCTATTGTAACTTCTTCAATGTTACGTTGCAAAATTGACTGCAAATTGGATATTTTTCTACATAAAATTGAGTTTTATAATTAACACCACATTCTTCGATAGTTGTTAGTCCCTACGAACATATCGATGGTATTTGAATTTTCTTCTTTGACGAAACATAAAGCAGAACTTTCGGCGAACATGAACGTGTAAACCGCGATGTATTCCTTTTGTGCATGTGCGATTACGAGGCAAAGTTCTCGCGTGCGCCGTCGAATTTTTTTTCTTTCGAAGGCTCATTCGAGTTTGGCACACGGAATGCATAATAAGTATCCGAAAGTCGCATGACTCGACGATTGGTCACGAAGAGTAAAAATTTCGTTAATCACAATATTGAACTTTCTTAAATGATAGTGAGATCAAGATGTTTCCAGAAATTTTATTGAAAACTTATTGGTTCCTTATGTTGTTAGAAGTGGCACGTTTTGTATTAATAAATTTATTAACAGATCGATTGAGAAAGGTGACGTATAAAAATGTCTGATGACTTCCTTTGTTATTAGTGCGATGAATTTTATTATAATTATAAACCATAATTTAAAAGTACGTATCAATAGAAACAATAAATTTTCCGAAGAATTTCAATCCTCATAAATTATTGGTTTATTCGTCGTAAAAAATTAATAAACAAAAAGAGGAAAATCTTACGAGTCTACTGTTGGTAAAATGCATTAAATTAATCCTTGATAATATTTGTGAAACATGGAAAATCCTCATAACCGTTAAATAATCTCCAATCAATAACAAGAACAACAGAGATTTATAATAAAATATTAAAAAATGCAATGAAATCATTAAATCTATCCACGCGATAAGATTAATAGATAAGAAAATCAGCAGTTAAGTCTCGTAGATGAGCTAATTTCTAATTAACGAGAGTGCGCCGACTGCTGATAGACCGACTAGATAAAAAGTTGTATTTGTATGATTTTATAACATCTTCCAAGTGAAAGGTGTTATGCAGGAAGTGAAATAAAAATCTTCCGTTCATCTTCTGCCACATATCCCCAGCCTACTCGTTCGCTTACCCTACATATTAAGCGTCTATCTAACAGCTTCTACTTTCTGCGCATATCGAATCTACCGTACCATAATCAAATAAAAACGATCTATCGCTATTTCTATCGATGCTCCACTTTTACACAATATGAATAAACTTCTTCTATCTATCCACTGCAAAACCATTCACGAAACTCGACCACACGCCAAGTCATCCACCACCAAAGCGTATTCAACGCGCCTTGCACATGGCATCCTCTCTCCTTTGCATTAATTATCCTTTGAGTAGGCACCTTTCGACGCTCGCGCGCTATTTGTACGGGCTTTGCGCTCTCTCAACATGAACACGAGGATGATTGTCCGTTCGCCAATGCGCGCGGCTCCTTCGCGTGTCTCATGCTTGATTGAGCAACTGGAGAGCCGGTATATATATATATATATATACACGGCATAGATCGCATCCGAGTGACAAGCACGACGAGCTATAGGTCTGGCAATGTGGAGCGAGATCCAGTTCGCGCGAACGCGGAGCAATGACGAGTCGGTATACCTATTTTTTTCTCGTTGATGAGATTAAGGATGTAGGTGAGTTAACGAGGCGCGTTATTCGCTGCTGCAGCGCTTAGTGAAAGTATTAATTGGAATGGCAGCGAGCGTGGCGCAGAAGTGTATTAATCTTTTTGGTATGATGGATTGAAAAAAAGGCAGGTAGAAAGCATTAAAAATTTCTAATTGAGACTAATGTAACGATCCTGTTAATTTCTTGCGATTACTTTCCAAATTTTGTTCTTCTAATCTATTATGAACGATTATTGGTTTTGCTGCGGGGCTATAAGATGCTAATCGCATTAAAGTGAGCGATTTCGTCTCGGTGGGAGCTGCGCTCATTTCGAAATTGCTGAAAATACCAGATGAAAAAGGGAGAAAAGAAGACATTTTTTTTAATCCAGCAGCGCGCTATAACCGTGCCGTCGAAGCATGTAAGAAGAGTCGCGGAGGAAGCAAGACCATGTATATATATAGTATACGTCGATTCCGCGGCTGCCTTAGGGCGAACCCTTTTTGCATTCTCGTAAGCCACCGCCGCCTCGCAAACCCTCTTGCGATTATCGAGATAATGGCTTCGAGGAATTACCGACCGGGGGTCGCGGCGGAATTATACCAGGAGTAATAAGAAAATACGCTGAAAAATGGAGATTCGAATGCACCCCGTAGTTCGCGTGTGTATACTCGGACGTGTATTCGAAGTGGCCGAGGTACAGTGTAATTCTTTTAACAAGATAATTTTGTTGAGCTAGTTTCATTTTACGCTTTTACAATATTCGTGGTAGGTTTTTCCACTGAAAATAATAAATATACAATGTGTATTTTTGTATAGAACTAGATCTTTTGAAATTCATGTATTAAGGTTTCTATTATGCATGTACACGTCTTGAACTATCGCGGATTCTAAGACGAAGTTTAAGCTCCCGCCACAAAATTGTTATCGCACAGAGTTCATGCCCTAAAATTTATTAAAGCACTGTTTTGGAAAGTTATAATGGATCTTATTATTACATCCTTTATTATATGTACTAACGAATTCTAATTATGTAATAATTATTAATTTCAAATAAATGCGTATTACGTTTCGTATGCTATCATGAACTTTCCGAGTTATAATTAAGCATTCGAAATCATTTCGATCTTTATGTATTTTAGGATTTTTGCAGACGTAATTATCTACATATGAAATTATCAGAACGTAAAAGAATTGAATTTTATTATGAAGATGCTAAAATATCAAATAGAAAAAACCACTCAACTCTAATTGATAAAATGAGTTACAAGTAGTTCTCCAGGATGTTTTCAATTATTTCTGATACTTTTCAATTGAATGCAAAATGAGAAAATTAGTTTTTTCATTTTTAGAATTATTAATACATAATAATCTTGTCCCGACGACGATTGAGTGAAAAACTGAATCAAATACAGACGTGAAATATATTTTGTGTTGTTACCCAAAGTTCGAGAAAATAATTCTTTTACTGAATAAAATTAATACCTTACCTTTTGTTTATAATTCCAGAACAAGACAGCACCATCAATAGCCAAATACTGATTTTCTTCAGTGAACCTAAGATTTTAGCGCATAATTGATTAATAAATAACAAATTTAATTAAACTGTAATTTAAGGCACAACTGATGTGTTGCGAATCCTCGCTGCGATTGAGGATTCAGACTTTATACTCTATATCACGTTGACTTGGTGCATTACTTATCAATGTTTATCATCCGCGTTTGTAAATTGGCGCATGCACGGAAATCACTTTCAAGGACTCGCTGTCTATTTACAAATATTCTCTTAACTAAACAACAGAGGAATTTACCGGGTTTTTGGTTATTGACTCTCCAAGTTTTAGCATTTCAGATAACCGAAAGGGGAGAAGCATAAAGTACTTGCCATAAATATTTACGTATGGAATTTCAAACTATAAATTTTCAGATGGTATAATAAAGCCTGTACAGTGTTATTTTA
>JAPYZO010000219.1:0-20828 GCA_030522905.1 Torymus flavipes | reverse complement strand
TGTAGTTTTGCGAAAGTTATTAAAATTTCATTTTATATATTGATTTACTTTTATACTGCTACATGTATTTCTCGTGAGCAAGAATAAATACAAATATTAGCAGTTGAGAGATTTTCTCTTCGATAGAAAGTTAAATATGGATATTGCTTAGAGCAATAACATAAACTTTGAATATCATACAAGAAAATAAAAAATTAAATACCACTAATATCTTTTATTACAAATACCTTGAAGCGTCATCCAAAATAACTTTTCACATGCAAATGTGAGACAAACTTGAATTATGAATAAAATTGCCATAATTTATGGTAAAAATTGTGATTTATTTATGGCAATTTTTTCAATATCGTAAAAATTACTATAAATTTATAACAATATTTCCTACATTCTAAAAATTACTAGAAATTACGACCATTTTTACGGTCAATTCTGCCCTCCTTTTACAATCAGACATTGTAATGTTTTTCTCTATGCAACTAATGATTCTTTATCTCCACCTTTCTTATCAACAAAAAAAAAGAATGATTCGCAAATCTTCTCAAAGAAATCATTTACTCACCAGCGATCCCCAAGAAAAACACTTCACTCCCAGCATCAGCCAATTGACTATACACTCTCTCTTACTCCCATTTCTATGCGCTAAGGAAACGCGAGCGCGCGCATCCCACGAGCAAGACGCGTCGCGTTGCGCACAAGTTTGAATTTAGTATGTATATAGGTATATATACGGTTCGCCATACCTCGGCTACGCGTACTGTGTTCCATTAGCCGATTACACGGCTTTGCAATTCATGACTTTGGCGAAGGAAAATGTTAATTAGCCGCGGAGCGCGGTAAGGAGCCGCGCGAACGCTCGCTCATTCGCTACGGTGAAAAAAAAAGAAAACAGTATAGGCAGATGAATATTAAAGCGCGCGCCATAAATATTGATCTGTTTTTCTTTTTGCTTCGCGATGTTGGCAGGTGCGAAGAAGATGTGGTGATGAGGGGGGGAGGGGTAGAAGGGGGGGGGGGGTGAATGGAGCTGTATTATAGGAAAGTTGTGATTGCGAGTGGTTTTCTCAGGCGGCGAGAGAGGTGTTGGGAGGGCTAAGTGATCGGCGGAGAAAATTGCTAATGGGCTTTTTGTATACGGATTTTTTTTTTGTGATCGGTGTTAAAAGAGCTGTTGGATTGAAGAATGGGAGATTTATGGTTACTCCGATGCTTTTTTTAAAATACTGGGGGAGATTAATTTTTTATTTGATGGATATAATATAATGCAGAATAAGTATAATTTATTTATGATTTGAAAATGAAAATTCTAATAATATCTCGCGCAGTAATAATTTATAACCAACATTTTGTTTTTACAGACATTCGCGTGTAAAATAATAAATTGTGTCTCCGTATTTTCATCTTCATATTCTATATGCATGAAAATGTTATATTTGTACGCGGCATCGCAACCGCAACTCGAAATTTACGTAATTAATTAGAGTCCTATTATAAATCATTCATACATTTCTTACCAACTTTCATGAGCTTCGTTAATGAATATTCATGTCGACAATAACAACGCTTCTACGATAATTCAGCCACAGCATTATGTTACTCTACAATACATTTTAAATCCACTAAAAATACATTAGTATACCCAAATAGAATTATACTCCGGGTAACGATATTAATAATCTCTATATAAAGAAGCACGGATCAGTACTTACATTGAAGAAAAATAAAATCCGTAACGCGAAGTGCCATTCGTCACCGCCAGCTCGCGCCTGAATATTATTGGAATATATACATCCCCACGGCCCGTGTCTCGCTCCCTCCGAAAATCAATAACCTTATTTCGTAGCTCGCAAATCTATTTAAATACATCGGGCCGTACATCATACGCTTTGGTCATAAAAATTCAAATTTTGCGGCGAAAAATAAATGTCCCTATCGAAAGCTCTTCCCTCTCTATCTAAAAATATAATAATCGTCTTCGAAATCGCATTATAAAAATGACGAATGTCGGGCTTGCCGCGGTGTTATTATACCATTGCACCCTCCGCTGTGGATTCAGCCAGAGTAATGGCGGCTTACTCCTTGGCGCTCGACGGTGATTTTCATGTATACGTATATATACGACTGGCTTAGCTTTCACCCTCCCCCGTTGGATTTTCACTCGCAATCGCGAGTAATTTGCGTAAGATTTAGTTCGTCTGTGTGCGTAGAGGTGTATGTGTGTGCGAATAGGGGAGTAGATCGAAAGGAAAGTTTCGTGGGCGAGGAGCAAAGCCCTTTGGCCTAGTTTTACGAGGCGGATCTTTAATTACTCCCAGCCGAGAGGTTTTTAAAGGGATCAGGGCTGACGACGGTTTCGCTTTGAGATGGTTAATTTCTTTTTTTAATTTTTAAACATAAAGCGTTGAAGTGTGGGTACGGTAGGTGGATTTTGTAATTGGATGGAAAATCGACGTCTATAGATACTACATTAATTACGCTGATGATGATTTAGTATTGTTTACTTTGTTTCAGTATATACGATTGAATCTAATTTTTTGCACAAATAAACCAAGTTAATCATGTCGATATTTGTTATATCAAAGTAATACAGAACGAAATATATAAACAGATCGCGTTCAATTTTACATTTCATTATAATAACTATAACTCTCATGCTTGTTACCGTTAAAGGACACGTGACTTTAGAAGCGCGAATGCATTTTCATTTGTAATTGATGTAGGTACGGCAACTGAAATCAATCGAATCTTTTTAATTTTAATTTTGTATGCGCGAAAATATTCAAAATGTTCGTTGAACGAGTGAAATCGTTTGATCGCGCTTTACAGAAGTCAAACATAAAAAAAAAAATTCAATGAAGTATACATGTGTTCGACAAAACTAAATATACTGAAATGACAATGGATTAACTTTGGGACGGTGGCGTAGATCTTATTATTAGCAACCATAGTGTACATTATTTAAATTTATTATTTTTTAATCGAATGTCTTTATGAACTTTAAAAGTAATCCGCTCTGCTATAAATATGTAAATTTTAATTAATTCAATCAATTTCTCTCAAAGTTAATTTCATACAGAGAATGAAAGATTAAATATCGTCATATTATTTGATATAATTTAATACATCGTTTATTTACATTCCTTTTACCATTCTATTTTCTTATGGAAATTAATACAAACAATTTAATCTTTTGTCATGTAATCAGTTCACCTGAATAAATTGTTTTATTATACATTACAATTTAAATATTCATCTTTTATATAAAAAAAAAATCTTTTACGTGAGATCTATTCGACCTCTCTGCCCCCCGCTTTTGCGCAAAACCTAAAACATAGGAATTTTCAACTTTCCGTTATACCACGACTTCACCAGCAGCCCCATCAAACACCATAAAATCCCTTTCCATACAAACTATATCCACCGAACACCTCCATAAAATCCCATCCACTCCCGTGAAAACCTTCATCCTGACAAACGAGCAAAAACCATCGCGCGCCTCTACACACACACACACACACACACTGAATCTCCGCTAACACCGTCGCCCCGACGTAAACCACCGATTCATTTCCTAATTCTATTTCAAAGCGGCGGAGTCGGCCTGTGACAGCCACGGCTAACGGTGAGCTGAAATATATATATATATATATATATATATATATCTGCTTGGGCGCGATATGAGACTTTATACGGGCGCGTCGATATAAAGTGTCAGGCCTCGCCGCGGATCAATGATCGTAAAGTGGAGAGAGGGTGAGAGAGGATTTTCTCTCCCCCGCACGCGCGTCGAATCCCCGGGGAACAATAATTCCATTTCGACGGAGAGCTTTGGTTTGCTTCTTTTTCTCGTTCTCTTTTTTTTTCGGATGAAGAAGGCGGGAGAATCTTTTTGATAGTCGGCTGGCGAATGTATTATGCAGTCGTGTCGTGTAGCGCGGCATATCTCATCCGATATATATATCGTACACACGATATTTTTCGGAATTTCGAAGGGACTGATGGCGAGGCGAAGATCGTCGGGTGTAAAGTGAAATGTGCTTGGAGGGTGAAGAGAATGGTGTGGATCAGAGAGAGAGAGAGGATTAAGGTCATATTTTGCAGTAAGGCAAGTTTATGTTTTCAGCAAAAATTTAAAATAATCTTTTATTTATTAAGTATTCGATAAAATATTATATTCGTGATGGATAAAGTTTACTGTATATGTAATATGATATGATAACGAGAATAATTTTGTTTTATACTATGAAATGTTTTAAGCTTTCATCCGAATATAAAATATAAAATACATTATTTCACGAATGTGTACGTTTACGTTAAAATGCACAATACTCTCGTGTCATTACTGCACTTGTCTGAAGTGTGCCAGAAAGAATATGCATTATGAAATCAGACGCAAGCGCGTTGCGCGGAAACTATACGAGAGAGGCAGAGCATATTTGAAAAGAAAGTTGGAGAAGAATCACTTGTTATGCGTCATTATTTGTCCAACGTGAAGTATTCGGTTTGCCGACTCGCGGGCAGACACGCGAGCGTACGTATACGTTATACAGTTGCTATACGGCATTTTTATTTTCCAACTTGGCATGCGTCCCTCCAACTGAAATTAGCATGTAAAAATAGCAAATAAAAACGAAATGAAATTAAACGCGCAAAATGCGCCACCGTCATCTTCGCCACGGAGAAAATTGCATTGCTGCTTTAATGCGGCAATAAAGCTCGAAACATTCTTTTCAAATGAGAAATTTATTATACGTATATATTATGGTAAACATTTCGCAACGTCCGCTGAAATTCGAACGTGCAAAATTAATTCATCCCTATTCAACTAATTGCAACCCTGCGTTAACCATCCCTGCAAGTAATAATAACAATCAAATAATAAATCTGCACCAGGCGTTCCCAGCGAAATAATTCGCGCGCGCGCAACGAGCATCGCAGAATCTAGAATTCCCTCCTCGCACCGAATTCCTCTCTAATTCGACGTAACAAATTTCGCCCCAACCCGGAAATTTACACACCGCCTTCCGAAATACAAGCCAATATCGTACAATTTCAAGATTTTTCAAGAGCCCGTGGCCAATATAAAAACGCCTTTTTTCCGAGACGTGTCAAACGGCTGGAAAATTTACGACGACCGCGGCGCCGGCAAATAATAATTTAGTCCTCCAGGAAAATATCGCTTCATTTATCGTCGCCGCCGTCGTCGTCGTTGCTGCTGCTGCCTTCGCGTGATTTATAATACGTTGGTACTGCTGCCGGCGGCAGCATCGTCTTCGATGACGGTTCGAGAGGGCAGCTTTTTTGCGCGAAACCCTGTGGAATTCGCCCGCGCGCGCGTGAAAGGGGGGAGAAAAAGGAGATGAGAGAGAGTGGAAACCGGCCTCGCGAGACTTTTCTCTCCCGTTGTGTTTTCTCTTCCCCTGCTGCTACTGCTGGTTTTTCTTCTTCTTCCCCACCCCCCCTTTCCGCGGCCCCTTTGCTTTCCTGGCCCCGCGCGGGCGCCCCCTTTTTTTCCCCTTTCCCTTCTCCCCCCCCCCCCCTGCCGTATAGTCTAGTTTTTTGCTACCGTGCGCTACATTTTACTGAGCATTTCTACGTTTCTTTTAATGTTATCCACTTGCGCGAACGCGCCTGCGCGCCTGAGTCCATTCTGCGAAAGTTTCGGACTTTATTCTCATTGTTGCCATTATCGTGGAATCGTGAATAAGGAGGGTATGGGAATGAAATATTTTGCTGGCGTTTCCCGCTTTTTTTCTTTTTTGAGGGTGTGGAAGTTCGTTCGGATTGCCATGTTTTTTCAAGTATGAAATTTTACGTCCGGAAGGGATGCACTTTTTATACGCGAAATTTTATTTTAAGTATATCTGCAAAGATTAAGGTTGTACTTATATATTTGGTGCAAGAGTCGTTAAGAATTAAATAGAGCTACCTAGTAATTCTTACTGTACAGTTTTATACTCGCTAAAAATTAGTTCTGTATATTCAGACATATTTGACTTGACTTTTAGAGTGCATGCCTCCTAGAAATTGAAAAATGAAAAAAAAGACAATTACCAATCTTGCACACGGGTTGTGACATACCCCAGAACCTTAAAATTTCAGCACGAACTGACTTTTTGATTCAATATTTTACCTTAAAAAACTTATGGAGACTCTTTAAAGCTTCTTTAATCAAATTTAATAGGTTCTATAAAAGTCTTGTACCCCACCTTGCAATCTAAAATTTCAAAAAAATCATTTAACTTTGCATCTTTGGTACTTGAGATGAAAAAAAAATTCAGCTTATCTCTAGATTTTCTTTACGTTTCGGAAATCATTTGTAAACTATACTATTAGTAAAAATGTCTTACATTTCGGCACAATACCAAAGATGCCTTTCCCTTATTATACCTCACAAATAACCGATCCGGCTTTAATATCCAATATTACATTCCCAGCGACAACTAACGATCAGCGCTCCTCCCATCATCTTTCTCTTTCCTCTCCCCCTCTCTCTTTGACCGAACCATCAATCGCCAGGTCCACCCAACCTCTCCATAATCCAGTCTACCCCCGAAAAAACAATGTTACGCCGAACAAAGTTACACTTGCGTTCGTACGCACGTAAACACACAACATACATTTTAGCAAAATCTAAATGCGCTGCGCGCGTACTATTTTGTTTCTGAGGTTGTGAATATTATTAGGATTTCATTTTAACTAGATTAAAAGAGTACTATCGGTACGATGTGAGTCAAGTGCATGTTTTGGTCGTCTCGGACGTTCTAATCTCTTTGCAATGTTGTTTATAGTTTTTTCATTTGCTTATATTAACTCTAAAAATTGGTGAATCAACATTTGGATGTGCGCATTAGATTCATGGGATATTAAATTATACATTTCTCAAGGTATACAAAATTTCTCTCAATAAAAAATTATCTACAATACCTTCTATGAAATAAATTAAGTAAAACCATTCAAATAATCACAAAGTTTGAAAATTGAACTAAAAAAAAAATGTGTTCAAAATAAAAACATTAGAGCATGAATACTTTCAACTGATCGTATATAATATCTTTGTAAAGAATACTTTACAGGAAAGTATCTTTGGTTTGTTTAATATCTAGAAATTCAAACGTTACATTGACTGCCATTTTTATAAAAAGGTTCAAAATACCTATAATAAAAATATAAAAATTTGAATTTTCATAATATTACAAAGTAAAAAAGTTTGAATCAGTCGAAAAATACGTAATAAAGAAACGAGTAAACTTAGTCAGACTTGTTAATTATTTGAGCAAAGTCTCTATCTTCTTTTCGCATGTCTTTATCCTCCCAACCCCAAATCGCATTTTCATGATGATGTTCTAGACATTCTTTCACGACTCGAGTGCCATCTCCAGTACGACCTGCTCGTTTCTCTATGAAGTCAGTGCGTACGGTCTTCATGTCGTATGCCCAGCCAATGCGAGCAAATAAGTCGATGAAAGCGGTTGTAAAATTAGCACGATAATTGCCAAGCTCAGCCGCCTTGTAGTCCCAAGGAAAAACATGATGATAGTTGTGCCATCCTTCGCCAAAAGCACCTAACGCTATACGGAAGTTATCTGTTGCGCTGATGGTGCTAGAGGAATAAATTAAAATTATAAATATTCATAATTATATTCATATTCATACTAAATATGTTAAACTAAAATAAAATTTTTATTATGGAACAAATAAATAGCTAGCTGTCTAAATATAAACTGATGTAAAAACTTTAGTATTCTATTCGTAGTTTTTGCACGTGACTTTGGTTCTTTGGTGAAATTTTAACAAATTAATCATTTACTGTTTAAGTAAGTGTCGTAACATCTGTGCAGTTACGTACATATACGTTTTTTAAATGAAAAAACTTTAAAACTACAGAAATATTTAAAACTTACTCGTCATATGGTCTTGAGCCCCAAATATGAGCTGCAGAATTCACTAGCCATGTAAGATTCAAAGATAATGTGTATCTAAAAATGGTTGCGTACCACGAAATTATGGCATTTTCACCCCAGAAATGCCACGGTATCCAAGCAGGAAGAATGAAGCAGAATATTGGCATAAGAATGATGTAAAGTCTAGAAGATTAAAAAAATGACATTAAATTAAACAATACATCGGGCAAATTTATATATCTCTTAAATTTGTATAGAATATTCGATTCCCAGGAAATAAAATATCCAATTATATTGAGAAAATATTTAATATAAAATATTCAAAGCCTAGTTAGTTTTTAAATTGACATAGCTTTTCTAAATAATTAAAAAAAAGAAAATTCTTATACCTATATTGGTAATAAAATTACCTGCGTTGCCAAACAATAATGGGATCAGCTTCAAGATCGCTCATATCAACGGATGATCCTTTTAGAAAAACGTCTCGGTGTTTACGTACAAGAAGCCAACCCATGTGTGAAAAGAAAAAGCCTCTTCTCGCATTGTGTGGATCTGCGTCCGTATCCGTGAATTTGTGGTGAACTCTGTGATCCCTTACCCATTCATAGAGATGGTTCTGAATAAACAAAACAATTAATTTAAACATGGGGAATTCTCTGGAACTTTTAACTTTTATCTCTCTTTTTTTTAAGTAATTTATTGCTGCTATTAAGCGGTCCGTGTGAAGGAGTTCTAAAGAATTTCCCATATAAGCGCGCAGCTATAACATCTCAAGAGATATATTTTATCGAGCCACGAATCAAATTTATTCTAAAGAACTAATTTTCTAATTTTTCAATAAAAAATGACGTAAGCAACTACCTGGAATGCTATGGTTTGAAAAATCATAAGAATCAGTCTCATCTGCCATTTAGCTTTGTACGATCTGTGGCACCATAATCTGTGCGCTCCCGCCGTAATGCCGAGAGCTGCTGAGCTGGCAACAAGAAATGCTGGGAAAACGAAACATAAATAATTTTATATTTCCAAAAGTAAAGTTACTGAAATGTGTAATTTTTGATTATACAATAATTTTCAGCGCTCTCATACTTACTCCACACAACAGTTAAGAATTTAGCTCCTGCGAAGAACAAATAAAATCCGTAGAGCGCGGCCACGTGAAGGTAGACAAAAGCAACGACATTGCTCCATACGATTTGCAAAGTATATTTAGGATTTGACGTATCAGCACTATTGTAAGTTTTTTCTGTGTTTAAAGATTTTTCTTTTGAGATGTCTTGCGACGAGGCTTCTAAAAATAATGTTGCTGAATTAGTCGAGTGGAAGGAGGAAGGTGTGTTTACAAAAGGCGCTATTTGGGTGACTTGTTACAAAAGGTGCTTTTTCAGGTGCAATTTTTGTTTCATCGTAATTTGAGTTGGCAACTGTACCTACCAAATTTTAAAAATTTGCTTAAAATTATTATGAATGAATATTTATGACCGGCCTTTTGTATTTTATGATTTATCTTTTTTTACAATATTTTCTATAAACATTATTTTTTTCAACACGTGTATGAAACAGGCCTTTTCTCATGCCTGAAAGCCATGTAGAAAATCGCGCATTTTGAGCGTGATATAGGAAAGAATGAAAAAAAAATCCATTTTTTTCCCGCTGCGGAGCGAAAATCCATTTCTTCACAGTTTAGTGAGGAAAACAAATTTTTTTCCCCGCTACAAAAATTTTTTGTAAAATTCTTCCCTTATTGTCAAATTTATATATTTTATGGCCTTTTGGCCTGTTTAGAATGATATAAGTAAACTTTTGAAGATTAAATTGAAAAATAATAAATTTTCAAAGAATAGGTATTAATAGGTAAGAAATAATTGCATGAGACTTTTATTTATAATTTTTTTATAATTATATTTTTAGTTTATTATTAATCTTCAGTATTAATTCACTATTCGGTTGCGCACGACTCGAAATACACGATCCCATACACAACTTTCATGCATATAAAAAGGCCCTCTCATGCACTTATTGAAAAAATACGGTGTGTAATACGGGCATATGCACTGAAACCGAATCAGAGGTATACTTATATAACTGACAATCAGTGAAAATCCACTGATTATCAGTTATAAGTATAAATTTTGGCTTTTGTCATTGTCAAACCCACCCCTACTGACGGCATCGCACGCCACTATT
This sequence comes from Torymus flavipes, assembly GCA_030522905.1. Classification (NCBI taxonomy): domain Eukaryota; kingdom Metazoa; phylum Arthropoda; class Insecta; order Hymenoptera; family Torymidae; genus Torymus; species Torymus flavipes. The sequence continues at coordinate 10,740 of JAPYZO010000219.1, read as the reverse complement.
ACGCAAGACCTGTACGAATAATAGCAGCCTAGGTGCGGCCCGCTCCGAATTTCAAACTTATTCATGCACACGTCTGCAACCTGCTGCAGTACTGCACCTGATCAGTTTTAAAATCTCGCAATCAGATTGGACAATCCGAGTGTAACCATCAAGCTTAAGTTGGAATCGGCGAAAGGGATTCCAGAATTTTGAATTTTTAGCATCTTTTGTAGCGCGCCACTCAAATAGCACCTTCCTATAATTACCAAATGAATTTGGCGCCATGTGGTCACGTTGAGCCTTGAAAAATAAAAAATTCAAACTATAATACAAAAAAATAGATAATAATGTGTGATAGAGTAACAAATATTAACACGAAAAATTGTAAAAAATCCTTAATATTATTAAAATTAAAGAATAATATTTTTCAAAATCTTGAAATATCAGTATACAAAATAGATTTATCAAAAATTCTCGAAAACATCGTTTAAAGTTTAAGTCCTTTGATAATACTAATCTTTCAAGTTACAAATTAAATTTATTTAAATTTTAGCAACAACTGCAAGCTATAAATTACATTAGAAATAGGCGAAAAAAATTATATCCAAAGAAATCCTCATCGATAAAAATATAACCATTATAACCCGTCAAAGCATCCTCCTCCTCCTCCTCCTCTCACGATATGACGAAGATCCCGTGGGCGATCCGCTTTGTTATCGGCCGCGTTCCTCGATAACTCGTTAGTCTTGTTAGCGGTGCTAGCTGATCCCCGTCCCCCGTACTTGCGGACACCCAACCTCTCTCTCCTTCTCTCTCACCCTGGCAATCAATCGCTCTCGGGATTCAAACAATGCCGCGCGCGCGTGACGCGTAGAGAGGAGAGCGACACACACACACACACACACACACATACACAGGGTGACACAATGGCCCGGGCCTTATTATACGCGCCCTCGATCCCGCGGCGAGTCGTTACACCTGTTGACTTCGGCCGCAGCGTGATTTATCGAAGACGCCGAGCGAGCGCGACGCTGGAGGAGTATATATAGATGGTGCGGGAGAGCAGATGTATTACGTTGCGCGAGTAGGGAACGCGGGGATGAGAGGAAATTTGCCTTTGTTGGGAAACGAGAGAAATGGTGAAGAGGCTGAATGGGGATGGAAATTGTGGTTTTTGGGGGTACAAGTGCTGGTACAAGTAGGGATTGGGACTTGCTGTGTAGGGTTTTGATTTTTATTGGGAATCGATGATAACCATGAAAATTTGGCTTTCTTTTAATCTCATTGCTACTTTTCCTACCTCGAATAGGCTTACTATTCCACTTTTTATTTTACCGTTTTAATACCGCTACAATCATAGCTACTTATTTCAGTATTTTCTTTGTTTTATAAATTTTTCCATTTCTACCGATAATTGTGTTTTTTCTTACAATTTAGGAGAAATTTTTTACTCGTTGTATAGGGTTTTTTCTCCAACGTAATTTCAATAGATTAATATAGTTTGCGCTGAATCACTTCACGTCGTTACTTGCAAAATCACAGCGCGAAACTTCTCTCCGGTACAGTCATTGCAATCCAAACAAATCCCCGAACTTTTACAATACTCTAACTTATTAAAAGCCATATTCTCTCCAAAATAAAACTTCCCTCGCAAGTATATATGTGTCTATATATACCTCTCGCAATGGAGCACGAGAGTCATCGCGCGCCGGGAGAACTTCCTGCCCACTGAATTTTTAATTTTAATGGATATACATATACCTGCGAGAAGAAGTATGACGAAAATCTCTCGAAACTTTCCTGCAAAAAGTTATAATCTCCCTTTGAACCGTCGCCCCCGCGTGGCGCGCTTTTTCCCCGTGCGCGGGCGCCTTGTTTCTCTCATTCTTCTACCGCTGAAGTATCGGAGAGTAAAAGAGAGAAAGAGAGAAAGTATCCTTGATGGTGCTTTTAACCCCCGGGGGATCGTAGCGAACTGACACGCGATCTCTTCCCTCCGAATTAAAGCTGTTGTTTCTTTCTCACTATCTTTTACATGAACCTACCGTCGACGCTGGGTTTTCTTTTCCCTCTGTCTCTCTCGTTCGGGGATTTTTCCACGCGTCGAAAGTTCGTTGGTCTCTCGGGGTGAAGGCTATATGCGTATGGCCGCGCTCGCATACAGCTTCTATAAGTATTTCTATAAAAGTGGGCTTTTCCGTTTATGCGCGAATGTCGCAGACTTGAATTGATCGATGTAAATATAGGAGCGGATGTCTGTCTTTTAATATCTTCTCTTCTAAAGAGAAGTTACTATTTCATTTGTAGTGAATTGCGCATAATGAAAGTTTTAATCTTAATAGAATATTTTGATACAAAGATTGACCAAAGAACAACACGAAAGTATTTGATATTTTTGAAAATGTTTCATTTGCGAAGCACAATGAAGTCGTAGATTACGAAAGCAATTACCATTATGAAGAATAATCTCTTTTGATGAGAAAACTATACTTTTTATTAAAAAGAAATGTCTTTTGAGATAGATGGGATGGCATTAGTGCGTTATAATTATGCTGTTAAAATGATTAAATGCCATTCTCCTTTCCAATAGGAATTCATGACGACGAATAAAGGGAAATTGAGTTGAAAGACTATTTTAAATGTCAAGACCCCCTGAACTCATGGTGAATTTATGCCTCGAACTTCAAATTGAAATTACTCCAAACCAGAAGCTTATACGAAGATACCCACAGTGTTCACTTCAAAATTCGAAGTAGGAATTGAATTCTCGGCTCTCGAAGTTTCAGCGCTTGAAATAATTTCGAAGGCTTTTTCAATTCCGAATAAATCAATTGGAAAAATAGTTTTTTATAGTACATTGCAAAGATGATTTTTAAGATTTTAATAAATTTAATAACAAAAAATCATAAATCATTTCTTGACAAATAGATTTTGATTTTACCGAAGATGTACTTTTAAATTGAAGAACTACGTTACGGGTCCCGAATTTAGTCCAAAATTTAGGTCAGTCTTTTTTGAGTAAAATATTCACCACGAGGATCTCTTATTGAATTAGCGCCAATTTCAAAACCTTTTCAAATTAGAAAAGTATATTTAGTTTCCTTGGTTTCCTAGAATAACGGTGATAGAACTACGTGTTGAGAGAAAACTACCTCATCAATCAATTGCGTTAAAATACTTTTCCTGGTATGAATTCAGTGGTATTTCGATGTTTGTCCATTACATATATTGCGAAAAAATCTCTGTTCAAAGTGTACTTAGCTATTTAATCTTTCTTCTATATTTGTCCATTAAATATATGTATTAGAAAAAAAGTATTACGACAAAATATCTGTATAAAGTGTACTTAGCCATTTAATCTATTTTCTACATTTGTCCATTAAATATACTTGAAAAAAAAAGTATTACGACAAAATATCTGTATGAAATATGCTTAGCCATTTAATCGTATATAAAAATAACTGAAAAATCTTTTCTCATACTCCTACCTCTCATTTATAGTTATTACAAGTAGTTTAAATATGTTTAAAAACGAGCTTTCACATAACTCAATATTATATAGTTTACTCCAATGAAATACTATACTTCTGATTATAAAAAAAACGTTTTATACCTATTTCCAAAATTTATATATACTTTAAATAAAATTAGTCCCTTACGAGATCTCAAACAGCATCCCGGTTAAAAATCGCAGTAAAGCCAAAATCTCCCAAACCCCAACAATGCAATAAAAAGTTAGCAAAAACCACACTCCCTATCACTACTGCAACCTCATTCTTCGAAAGTCGAAAAGAATAATTGCCTCGGCTTTTTCCGCTCGACTGGAGCCCTCCGCAGAAACCTCGCTGCACCTCGCCCTCATCCCCAAATTGCCTAATTTAGCGTTTCGCCAAGCCACCCCCGTAAACTCCCTCTCTCCCTCTCTGCACGCGACATCACACGCAGTCGTCGTCGTCGCCGGCAGCGGCGGCGGCAGCGTTTCACGCTCGTCGGAGTTTGCGGTCTGAGGAGGAAGAGGTATACAATTCCGTCGGGGGAGAGAGAGAGAGTTCGCGGAGCGAGTTCCCGCAACTTTTGACTTTGTCGCGTGAACACGCGCTAAAGAAGGCGACCGAACGAGCTTTCGCGGGACTTTTTCACGCGTGTAGTTTAGCGCGGAGAGGAGCGTTTGATTTGTAAGGGGGATTCGTTTTAATTAGCGGTTAGAGGTGCGGTTTTAGAATTTTAAGCGGTTTACTTGTGGTTCGTATGAGGGGTTGATTAGTTTGCGCGGAAGATGGTTAAGTGCGATGGCTTTTAGTGAAGAATAAAGAATGATGAAAATCCAATTATCTTTATTTATTTTCAAATAGCGACGAGAGCTAAATGTTGTCAATTATGTAAATTACCTATATAGAAGAAGTAAATACGTGTTATTTTAAACGTAGACACCAAACGGTTTTTGCTGAATTCCACGCATACTTCTTTCATATTATCGGCAATTTGCATATTGCAATTACATCGGTTTTTGCCTCATCACAATAAACCAGACAAACATTGCCACGCATTTCTTGTTAACTCAGCACACATACAAAGAAAAAACAACAAGAAACACACTATACTCGCAGGCCACATAACGAAATTCCGCTATCACCCTCTACCCCCACACTATATACGCACTCATACCTCGCAAAATTGAATCATGAATGTTTAACGTCCGCACCCTTCCGCGCGCCACCGTAAAAAGAATTCAATGATAAAACACGAGGACGAGGGGGACAATCACACGGCTCAGCTGCTCGCGCGCCTTATCATCGTAAAGTCAAGGCGCCATATAGCCAGCGCCAGCGGGGGGAAGAGTGCCGAGCTATCTCACGAGCTCTAACTCGCCGCGTTATTGTGTGTCAAGCGCGCGCTCGCCTCGCGCGAGGCCTCGGCTAATCCGCTCGCGCTTTACACTGTATTCCTTTGACCTCTTTCGCTTGCTTCCCTCCGTGTCGTCGTCCCTTTCTTTCAGTTATATGGGAGTGAATGCGTTGAGAGGGGCTGGATTAATGCTTGAGTGCCGAGTTGTCAACGCGCGTGGTATGAAGTAGGAATAAGATCGCGTTTGTTTTTTCATTTTGTGAAAATGTGGGATGTTTTTTTTTGTTTAATTAAAAATTGGTAGAGTCTATTATTCTTAAATGAAATTGAATTTTCGCATATTAGTATACCTGTTTGCTATACTTTAATTTACCTATCATATGAATTTTTATTTAGGTTAGTAATTAATCTTGACGCTATCTTTTAATTGATCTTTAAATATTGTGATAAAATAAGTATGGCGATAACTTTCTTATCTCGCTGCTTTATTTATTGTCAAACTTCAGAACTTCTCGGAGCTTGAAAAGTTTAAAGTGTTCGAGCTTTCAAGTGACTCCGAAGCTCTTCAAACCTTATCAGCAGCCAAAACACGTCCTCGCTTAAACTCAATCCAGTTTCAAGTTCAACGGGTACCTCTCGTGCGAAAATCCATAAAAAAAATTTTTTATTGTTTTTTAATTGAATCTTTTTTCTAAGAACTACAAGAAAATTTAAGATAAAAATTATATTTAAAATTTTTCTTCGTTATACGAAAACGCAACAACAAATTAATCATTATAGGGAATATTTTAATTTTTACGTATAACTGTTACTTTTTTATATACAATGTTGCAAATTTATTATAAATCTATAATAAATTGATTGATGAGTTTTGCTGAATGCATTTTATTTAATGGAAACACCTATTATGCAAATTTCTACCATAAATAAAATGAATATTACATTTCTCACATTATGTATAGTGGCGTACACGTATAAATATATTATTCCGACGATAGAAACTTTTAAATTTACAAAACAAAACCCTCAACGACGCGTTGTACTAATTTTTGTACTTTGTACTTTGCACCACCACCATTACCAACGCAAGCTTCACCACGCGGCAAAGCGCAAAAAATCCTTCCTCCACTTGCACGTCACCTGCTCGCCGTATTAGAGTATAGAAAAAGGCATCCGCGTCGCACAGTTACATATACAGAGACTCGCGCCGCGTGCGGTGCACAGCTTATATATATACATGTATATTCCGTCGAGCGCCGCGGGGATGTGCGCAATCGGCGTCTCCGTGGAAACGCCGGTTCCGCAGCGGAAGCCTTTGGGATACTGTATGTATATAAGTATATATATAATATGTGTAGGTATAAGCACTTGCGTGTACGCACAGCACATGCGTGTGCACACGCGCGCGCGTATGTATATGGAGGAAGCAAGATTTTTATCGTTCTGGGGATGTTGGCGGTTGGGTGCGGGTGAAATTAGGGGAGGAAATGCTGGGGGTTTGTTTGGCGGAAAGGTGTACTCGCGAGTTTGTGCACAACGTTCACGTTTTGGAAGTTATATTTTTGAAAATGTTTCGCTTATAGTTCTCTATAGGATGCTTTTTGGAGGTGAAATAGGGAGGAAGAAGTTTAATATATATTTATAGGACTATACGTAATATCGGCACGGGAAATGAAATTTTCCACGGAATATAATTTAAAGTGCCAATAAAGAATTTGCCTGTCGTATTATTTCTTTTTCGTAGTTTATAAATGGACCTTGGAACACAATAATGTAATACGAATGTAGAATAATAAAGTGTAAATGAAAATATTAAATTTTTGATAAATTTACTTTAGTATTATACTATATCTGTTATAAAGAGGCAAATTTTCTGGATCAGATTTTCCTAAGAATATAACGACATTGACAATATTCAAATATTTCAAAGTTCATTTCATCAAAGAAATAATAGCAACCTATAAAACCTTAAATCAACACATTAATCCTTCATTCTCCCCTTTGATCCCCTCAATCGACAACTTTTTCGCGCAACACCCCTAAACACTCCTCGCCCCTTTTTCCCATAACCCACACCCCCGTTCACCCCCTCGCTAGCTAATTAAGCCACTCAGCGTCGACTTTGCTCAAAATTAACTTTTCAACTGCGGGGGTTATAACGCGACGACGACGACGACGACGACTGGCGCTCGCGCTCGCCTTATCGCGATATTTGCCGCTGACACACGGAGACGTTGCTGCTGCCTCTCTCCCGCGTTCTGTTTACTTGAGATGTGTTCCCGACACAGCCGTTTTAATTGTCTGCGCAAAGGCGTGCACACGAACGCGCCTGTCTCTGTATGTGTGTTTGCTACGAGTAGTTATGGAAATGCCGAGAAGAGAGCGAGAGGGATATGTGCGCAGCGATACGGGCAAACAGAGAGGGAATCGAGGGTGCGGGAAACGGAGTAGTGGATGTGGAAAGACGAAAGTGGGTGAAGAAGTTTGGTTCTCCATTTTTGTTTTTTAAGTTGGACGCGATTTTTTTTTCTTGGTATTAGAAAAGTTAGGGGGTATGAAGATTTAGTGATACTAGACCATTTACTTTCATTGTGTTTTATCTATACTATACAGGATAAAATATAGAAGTTGGGGTTAGATAATATATCCTAAACGAAAGAAGTATTATAAAAAGTTTTTTATACCAAATATCTTGATATAATAGTAATATATTTGAATTAAGTAAATTCTGGTATCAAAAATGTAAATATCTGTACACTGAGAAAAAAGTTTTATCAAAATGTTTATATTTAACATGGCATTGTAACTATTAAGGCGGCCTTATACCTAATGGCTTCTGGGGCCAAAATTACCTGAAAAAAGAAATTAAAATATAATTACTATAAAATAAAATATATGTATCAATAATATAACTTATTTTTAATACAAAATCCCAAGAGATGGGTTTTTCAATCCACTTTATGCAGAATTATGTCATTTTAGAAAAATCAACTGGTGAGCAAGTTTCCTTGGCAATCGCTCGGTGGATTTTGACGAGAGAAGTCACAAATTACTTGAAAAACATGTACCTATGGCATGAAGCTCTAGAATGAGATAGATAAAAATTCATAAAAATTCATTAGTTGATTTTTCTAAAATGATATAATTCTGCATAAAGTGGAATAAGTTATATTAGTAATACATATCCTTTATTTTATAGTAATTATATTTTAATTCATCTTTTCCGGTAATGTTGGCCTCAGGAGCCTTTAGGTATAAGACCACCTTAAAATATATATGTTAATAGTTACAATGACATGTTAATAGTTAAAATATGATGTTAATATTAAACATACTCTTCTCTAAGTAATATTACGTAAGGATAAAGAATAATAATACACTTATATTCCATGTTTAATATAACGAGTGTACAAAGTAGTTTAGAACGTTAGCCAGAACGAGAGAACAAGGTTAAAACAAGTGGGCGAATTTTCGCGAAATTTCATTTGTTCGGCAAACATACAAATGCGTAGGCGGAAATTTTCGAGCAACTATTATATGAGCAATTCTGAGTATTCTTTAACTTTATAAAAGTGGGTATTAATTAGAGTGTTCCACATTGCCAAGTGAAATAAATCCTACCCAGAATTGGCCCTTGGTAATTAGGATTTTCAAAGTCTCGCGCTGCAACGCTCTTAATATATAAAAGCGCGCACGAAGAACGCCAGAGAGACAGAGTGTGTGAGAGAGAGAGAGAGAGAGAGAGAGAGAGGGAGGGAGAGAGGTAAAGTTAAAGAATCTAATACACTTAGCGCTGTTAAACGAATTTAATTATTTTTCGTTCTCTGGCTTCTCTCTACGCAGCCATATCGATTCTCCTAGCAAACAACAGGGAGAAGAGTCGAGGTACATTGCAGAAAGTAACAAAGTTAAATTGATCAATATAATACACTCGATTCCTGTACTTCATCGGTTCACCCGGAAATTATAGATAAAACCTATGGTCGGAATTTCGCTTTACATTCGGCAGAAACTAGCTTCACCTCATCTCTCTCCAAATATCCGAAAATTCATATTTCCAAAGCAGCGCAGAGTAACAAAAAATAATACACCGACGCACGCTCGCAAATATCCGAAATATCAACGCTGCGGGAAAGAGGGTCGTAAACCACCGTGAAAAACTGAAAGAGAGAGAGAAAGAGAGAGCAAGAGAGAGAGAGACTACTACTACTGCAGCTCTGGTACCAGCATATTTGCGGCCTGCGCCCACCCGACTTCATAATACGGAATATATAAAAGCGCATATAACCCCGCGCGTACGTGCAATAAAAAGTAGACCAAGCGAGGGAGAGAGAGACATGGAGAACGAGAAAACAGCGCCTGATGCACCCGCGTCGCGCCTGTAAAAATGCAAATTGAAATTCTCCGGTAATAAAGGCCCACCTCCGTGGCTCTAAATTCGCCGAGCTAACGATTCTACGTAGGTCGCGGGGTAATTAATCCGTGGAGAAGTTTCGTGGGCGAAAAAGAGTGCGTTTTCTTCAATGCGCCTTATTGCTTCCTCCTAGAGAAAGCTTTGTGATAGTCATTTTTTGAGTTGTTGTAAAAACATGTTATGATTGTTTACCGAGGTGTTAAGAATCAAAATACATGGTTTTTGAAAAATGTCTGTATGGATGTGTGTGCGTGCGTGTGTGTGTGTACGCCTGGATCCCAGCTTCTACTCGGTCGATTTTAACTGGACAGGTCTCATTTCTTTTGTTTTCTGTGATGGCTGGTCAAAAATTTTGTTTTATTTCGAATTTTCGATTTTCTCAAAATTTATTTTTCCTTTTTTTTAATGATAGGATAGAGATATTTTAATCAGACGAGTAGCATTCGAAAAAAAATTAAAATACGTAGATTTAAAAAAAATAATTTCTAGCTATCACGGTTCTTTTGTTATTGACAAAAATGTGTTTTTTTTTAAAGCTTTGTATAATATAATTCCGGACTCGCTATTTTTAACAGGGTGGGCATAAAATGTGCTGTCATTAATGAAAATTCTTTTGAATTTGATAGTGAATTTACATAGTAAATATTAATGTAATATCGAGAACTGAAGTATTTTCAGAGTTAACAGGTCATTTATTTGCAACGTTATCATTATTTCAGCAATACATATTTAGTTGGAAATTTTAGATATCACATAATTTGTATAATTAAATCGTGAACATTCCCTATACTAAACTCGTACTGAAACTAACTATTTTGGAATATGCGAAGAATAAATTGCAATTCCAAATATACGAAAATTTAATCTACACCCCCTATTTCCATACGAATTTTCATAATTATCCTTCTCTCTCTCCCTCTCCTACCAAAACACCTTTTCACTCACCACCAAAAAAAAACTCTGCAGCAACGACATTTTAATCTCCCCCGAAGGCACCCAAAAACCTCCCCCAAAACACCACGAAACTTCTCTCAGCCGCAGCTCTCGCAAACTATACGCGTAAAACGCGCAGGCGCGTCCTCGAAATTAACTGTCGCGACCGATAAGATATTATACTGACGGCTGTTTAATTGCTCGGCGGGCCGCCGAACCGAGAACGCGCGGGCGCTCGAGCTTTTTGGTCGGGTCTTCCGAGGCCACAGACGACGCCGCCACCTGCCCCTCTGGACGGATTCCAGCTGAGTGTGAGGACCGGAAGATGGCTCCGTCGCGAATTCGGTGAGAGTGTCGAGCTCGTTGATTTTAGCCGATGGAAACCGGTGGGGTGGAGTTTCGTATATCGTTGGAAAGTTGTTAGTTGCGGTGAATTTTTTTTTCGTTTTTTTTTTTTTTTTTTTTTTTTTTTTTTTTTTTTTTTTTTTTTTTTTTTTTTTTTTTATATGTTTTTTTTTTTGAATTTTTTTTAAATTTTTTTATGTTTTTGTTTATTTGTTTTTTTATTT
>JAPYZO010000218.1:18507-50208 GCA_030522905.1 Torymus flavipes | reverse complement strand
GATAAAGTATTGCACACCGGATCACTAGTTTAACTATGCTTGAATTACCAAATTCATGAAAATGCCTACTGTAATGAAAATAATGTTTGAAAATCAATTTACTTTTTTTTTCAAAACTATATTTCCACCACACAGAGAGTACTCACCAAAACCCACTCCTCCAACCACCTCTAAACCCAACTTCTCTATCAATCTTTTTCTATTCCACAGATCGTCCGGGCCGACGTTGGGCCGTCAGGACGCCGTGGAGACGGACGAGGACGTGACCTCGCCCCCGCTGCACCAGAAGCGCCACTCTCTGCGTCCCTCGGGCACCGCGCTCTCCCTCAACATGCTCCAGCGCGACATCAAGGAAGCCTTCAGTCGTCGCTGCAGCAGCCTCCGTCGTCGTCCAGCCCCTCAACCACCCGGTTCCCATCACCATCAGCTCGCCTCTACCATAACCGACGGCCGCGACGTCAGTATCCTGGTGACAGAGCCAAGTCCGGAGGGCGCGGCGCCGCCAAGTGGCCGGCCACCACTGCTGCGCCAACAGAGCGAGGCGACGGTGGTGCACGTGCTGGTGCACCGGGAGAGCGAGGAGTACAGGGAGGCCCACGAGGAGGCCTGCCTCGAGGAGGAAAGAGAGGACGGGGCTAGCTGATCCCACAGGGATCTCGAGAAGGAGGTCTTCTAAATATATACATATATGTATATAGAAAGATTGAAATTGAGATATATATATATGTATGTGTATATATTTATTTGCGTGCGTATGATGTATTATATATAAGGACTCTCGATGATGTAGAGTTTCGCTGTGCAGCTGTGTAGATATGTATCTTGCGAGTGATGACGAATGAGTGTGTGAGTTTTTTTTTAGGCGAACGGAGAGGAGGGAAGGGCGAGGGGCGGCGTTATGGTCGACGTTTTTGACGGTATCATGTAATAACGCGGCGCGTGTAGAAGTAATTATAAAAATTGAGGGCTGAGGTTACCGCTCACCTCGCCGCTCCGTCCGTTCCGAAATTATCGCGATCAATGTAAGACGATGCGCCTATATGTGTCATGTACGCGATTGGAAGTAAACTTCTAGTGTATGTGCATCTGATATTATCTTTCTTCAAATTTCAATAAACTCGCTATCGGCGTTGACCGATTACCTGTGCAAAGTTTCGGATATATCATATAGAGCGGAAAGGAAATAAAAAATTATTTGTACGCCTTGTTATATATACGAATCCTGAGAATCTCTAATGCATATACACGGATCGTTACTTCCAGCTGTGTATATCGCGGCGACTGCGTTGCGCAGAAATAATAATTATGTACTTTGCATCGACGGCGCTATTATAGTCAAAAGCAAAAGGAAGTAACTCCGCGTAGGCGCGCTTCTATTTAAAACAAAAAAAAAATATATAAGTGCAATAGAGTCGCTCCGACTCGGTCAATCTCTTCTCGTTTCACTCGGTACGTATAATAAGTACGCGTATACACGTTCTATAGGGCGGAGCTTTATTCGAGTTGAGAAGGCGCGTTGTATATGACGATTATTATTATTATTATGATTATTAATTAATATGCGTACCCGTAGGTATATATGTATTATTATATACATAAAATTAATGAATTAACAAAAGTGTTGATCGCCTGCGACTAAATTAGTCAAGAAGTGTTCAGCGCGGCGCAAGCGGAGCTTCTGCGTGCAGTTTCTGACTAGTTTATACCATATATGTACATGACGTTTAGTTTTTATGTCTAAAAAAATGAGGAAAAATAATAATAAAACAATGTATAACGTGGATTTCTATCGAATTCGTTTATATATATAATACACGAGAGTATGAAATAAGAGAGGGCGAATAAGAAGAAGAATTTATTGTCGTCATTCTTGTAAATTATATCATGTGTACAAACAAATATTAGGATGTATTTATAGGTTTTAATAGTTGACGAAAGATTTAAAAAATGATCGTTGCGATATAGAAGAGACCACGGTAAAGTAATCTTGTTTTTCATTTGAACTTATTCGTGTAGTTGATATGTACGTATAATGATTACTTATCTTATTTGAAGTTACGTTTTTAGATATATTATATGACTATTATACACCTATAAAGAACGTTGATTTACATTCGCCTAGGGTGACTTTGCCTCGGTCTTCTCTATCTCTTTGTTTTATCTTTCAAATTTTATATTTTAGCGAGCGGATAAGACGATAATTGTTATTATTACATTAAGATGAAAGAAAAAAAAAGAATACCATAGACACTAATACCGATTCTAAATGAACCAGAAGTAGCTCCACTTCCACTACTTCTGCATACTCATATAGCGTAAACAAAAGAGATATGAATGCAAAAAAAAGGAAACTGTAAGAAATGATTGTACTAAAGGTAGCTATTAATTTTTACACTAAGAAATTGTACGATATATATTATATATCAGTTAATTCAAACAAGAGAATAATACCCAACGAAGTTTCATGCGTACATATAATTGACGAATAAAAAAAAAGGATAACATTTTTACGTGTACATATAAAAAAAATAAAACCAGGATACAAGAGGAAGGTTTGTGATCCCCGTACGAGAAAAGGAGCGCGGCGCGTATGTTACATTGTATACAATGCGCAAAAGTAAAAGAGCAAAAGAGGAGAACGACGCGCGAGAAAGACGAAGAAGGTCGCGAAAGAAGGAATGAGAGAAAAACGACAACAACAAAATAATGTACTGCCTCAATAAACAAAAACAAAAAAAAATCGTTAAGCTGCGTGTCTGTATAGGTTTTTGCTGATCGTTTTAACAAATCGTCAAAGTTTTTAATCAACATTAATTATTATTACAATTATATCGTATATTAATAAAACAAGTGCGTCGCGTCGTGTGTCGTCGCACGGACAACCACCCCAAAACCAAACAAAAAAAAATTAGAAAAAAAAATTACGAGAAATCAGTATATGTGTACGTGTGTGTGTATAGGCCGAGCGAACGGGTAACACGAGAAAGCAAAAAAAAGTAAACATTCTAATGCGAGAACAAAAAAAAAATTATTACTTAATAGCTAAGGATACAGGACAAAGCCGGACTGTCGAGCTGATCCTCAACCACCAAAGATTAAAAAAAAAGCCCCGAGACCCCCTTCTTTCTATTATATACATGTATATAAACTATATAAATAAAAAAAAAATCGTCGGCTTCGCGCGACAATCTTCCGGTGTAATTGCAACATTCGACAAGACCCATCGAATAACGAGGATTAAAAAAGAAATTGAACGAAAGACGAATACGTTACAGCGCCGGCGAGAGGCCCCCTTCCGAAGTGTCGCCTTAGATAAAATTACAGGACGCGCGTTTATTATTATTATCATTATGATTATGATTCATTATTATTATTATTATTATCGTCATGATATGTAAATAGATTATTGTAAAACCGTAACCGTATAATATAAATAAATAAATAATTAAAAAAAAAAACTGAATTAAATAAGTCAATTATCGAAATAACGTAATCGACACGTTCGACACTGTGTGTAATAAAGCGCAAGCGGGATGTATGCAACATTGGAACGTCGGAGGGAAAAGAAAAGAAAAGAGAGAGAGAAACTTTGGATCTTCAATGCTTGCGCGCAAATTCTGAGCGAATCGTACGGGATAAGATGTATGAACCTCGATTCGGTCAAAATTTTTCCAGTCTTTGAAAGTTCAAACCGCTCTTACCGAGATATTCTAATTAGTACAATACAATTCTTAATCGTGGAGAAATGAGGCGCAGGGAGTATAATAGTCAGTAGCGCGCGTCGTAATAAAGTTTCATGCGGTCTCGAGAGATAATAAGATATCGTTGTTGTCGCGCGACGACGCGCCGGTATTATACGATTGATACAAATTAAACGGACAAAAAAGAGGGAACCGAGGGGAAGAGGAACCGTACAATCATATACAAACGTAATAAGCAGAAGAAAAATATTAAAAAGTCGGGGGCGAGCGTATACAAATAGCGGTCGAGTCGTAACAATAACGAGCTGCGAAAAAGAGCGACGAAAGTGTTGCGTAAACGTCGTAATGTTATCGATAAAAAAACACATCACCCGTGTATAGAGGAATACTTCGCGTACGTGTATAATTACATAAGCGTTCAAGGGCAAGTCGATAAAAGAGGATTCAATGTCTCGAGGATACGTTATCTTTATGCGGAAGAGAGAGAGAGAGAGAGAGAGAGAGAGAGAGTGTGTGCGTGAATTATGTCTGTCTCCTCGCTTCGCCGCGTGAATGAGTATAAATTATATATTATACTTACAGTTAAACGCATAGTGATTGCTCATGCATGTTATACGCATACTTTTACGCGCGAGATCATATTATATATGCGTCGTTTCCGCATCGTCGTATGACGGATTGATTTTTCCCTTCTCTCATTCGTCTCGTCAAATTGGATGCGCAAGTATGTCAACGCGTGTGCGATGTGATAATAAAACGTGTTCGGTTCCGCGCTTTTTCCGTTTCTTTTTTTACTTTACTCTCATTTGGTTCGCTATCTCACGTCAACCGAGGACGAGCCGTATTCGTCGCGAGTCCATGTTTTTTAGGATGTAAACGTATATATCGAGTCTGCACAGCCGTGCGTTTACGGATTTACTTTCATTCGGACGAATATTAAGTTATCGGTGTAATAGCAGGTCGACTGAAGTATAATAAAATATGTATACATATATATATAACAAGTTTTTTCAATAGCCATTCGAATTTTATATATATGTAAAAAAAAGCGCCAGCATTATTAGCACGTGAGAAAAAGTAAGAGCGTATCTATATGTAAAAATGCGAGCGGGAAATGCAAATTCCTCGGTCGAGTGAGGGGCATGCGGGATATACAATGAGCTTCGTATACTTTATAGGGTAATAAATTAAACGCGTACACCTAGCATTAAAATAGCGATAATAAAATACCTGCATAAAAGTTTAACAAAGATAAAAAAAAGAAGGAAAGAAAGAAAGAAAAAAGTAAACAGCGTATATCAACGAAGAATTAAATCCATCTCGCTAAAACTCAAAAGCATAAAAGAATTTAAAAAAAAAATCATTTAATAGGAGTATACGCCACGCGCGAATAAAAAACAAACAAAACCGAGTTCAACAAGTATAATAAATACGCTACTGATCCGTTCGGTATCAGACGAAAATATAACAAAAAAAACCATGACTTTTTCATCGTCTTCCCTTTTCGCACCGATTTCGTTATACGACTACATGCCTATTATCTTACAAAATAAACGCATTTAAACGAAATAAACTATAAAAAAAATAAATAAATAAATAAAGCAGAGATGAATCGATTCCTTATGAAAAATATAGTAGTGTATGGTATTATGTGTATTGTTCAATGAGATGTGCACTACAGTGTTGCATTGTAGTACCTATTATAAATATGCATAAGTGTTCACTATTGATATTTTTTGTAAGTAACGTATTATATAAACGTGACGTTATACTTAACAAAAAAACAAAAAACAAAAAACAAATTAAGAAAGAAAGAATTCTCCCCCTGACTTCACAAATTATACGAATAAGCACGCACACACGCGCACTTCGAGAGAACATAATTAAAAAAAAAGAAAGATAACGAAAGAGCAAAGAGAGAGAAAGAGAAAAAAACGTTTCTTCTCGCGTAACAAAAAATGAATCTCGCCTCCTCACCCCAAAAACCGCGCGCATCTCGCTTGCTCGTTCAAAGGGGCAGTGGTCATTGACAATATATTACCCGCCACGTGAAAAATATAAAAAAATACAAAATAACGCGTTCAAATGATGTTACGAGAAGAATGGTGGATAATAAAGTCGCATCTCGAGGATTATGCATGAGGATCAGAGAATTGGTTGGCGTTGGTTACATGATGACTATCTCGGTTGAGGGTATACGAAAAATATTGAAGTTTCATCGTGGTAAATGAAAGTAAATGAAAAAAAAACCTTCAAGCAATTGATAATTTGTAAAGGAAAAAATGCGTGGATTAATCGTTTAAAGTTTTGAGTATATAAATTGTCGCGATTGCCATAAAGCAAATATAATACCAAAACGACGAAATCATGCAATACTTTTTGCATCATCCCGTGCATGCGAGAGACCGAGAGAAAGAGAGATATTACATCCAAAGAGGAAGAGAAAAAAAACGAGAGCGAAAAAAAATATACAACAATCAAAGGCCTATAAAACGTAATTTTAGGGGACAGTGGTGTTGGGTTAATGTAGTGTGTCGTTATTGCAATATATAGAGAACTGTACAAGTGCAATAAGAGAAACAAATAAGAAAAATAAAATAAAATTAATAAATAAAAACGTTTAAAGTCGTGAATATAAACAAAAACCACACACTTGAGTAAGCGACGAGTCGATGATGTGTGCGGAGAGTATGTATATTGTATAAAAAGAGAGAAAAGCAAGAGGCGCGACGACGGCGTGTGTAAATTCTCGCGAGCGCGTGTCTCAAGGATAATATATTAACGTTGTGATGTGCGATCGCGCTTACTCGAGGCTATCTTCCCCGGTGAATCGATGATTTCGATGCCGTATGCGTGCCAATGACGTACCTTTGATACAGTTAGGACTTACTCTGGTACCTTGATTTCGGGCGGCTCGACTGGCCGTCGATGGAGAGAAATTTTAACGTTTAAGTACTAAGAAAAAAAGAAAAAGAAAGTTTTTTCTCATTTTAGAAGATTAAAAAGTAAAAAAACATATAAACATGGCAATACATTTTGTGCAAAGTGCAAAATTCCATTGACAGCCAGTCGAGCGATCCAGACGAACATAAGAAATATTTAGAATTCTCTATACGTCTCTGAAAACTCACACAAAACACTCACACACGAATGCTTGATTAAAAACAAGTCTCTATATGTATAATGCGTTTCATCTCTCAAACGATCGCAATTCTAAACCTTACAGCCTGTACATAATGTAAGAAAAAAAAACGTAAGCCAACACAATTACACACACATACACATGCCTTTTCCTTTTATCCGCGCCTATACTCTCACGGCAACAAAAAAGCACGCAGACGAGCATTCGTTTTCGCGAAGTTAAAGTAAGTATGTTACGAGACAAAAAGGTAAACGAGAAAATAATCGATCGCCGTATATATAATGTAAAAGGAGAGAAAAATAAGAGTGGGAAGAAATACAATGACGCCGGAGGGAGAAAGAGAGGCCGAGCGCGAGTGGCATTATTGTCGAATTGTGAGTTGAATGAAAATTCAAGCAGGGATCGTGTGTGCAATCGTGGATTTTTCTGTTTTATTCCGGATGCGCATTCGAATTTCAAATTTTGACAAATGTGTTGTACCAATGTTATACCGAATATAATTATTTCAGAATATATTTATATTTACTGTAATTCTGAATTATTATAGACATTAAGTTTTTTCAAAAATATATAACGATTAAAAATAATGAATACATAATAGAAAACAATAGTCAATCAATCCTTTCTTTCTCCTCTCCAGTGTCAGGCACTGCTACCATAACGAAGGAACGAACCGAACGAGCGCATATAAAAGAAAGAAAATAAAGCACACTTCGTTCGCCGCCTCATTGCCACATAACGCACCAGCCACATGTACACACGTACACGCGCATCGTAAAACGTACCTCTGCACTCGGACAAAGCGCTTCTATAATACACATATACAGGCGAACGAAAATTCATTCGTCGTACGCGAACGATCGCGTCTCGATCCTTCGCCGATGAGGAAATTTTCGTCCCCGATCGTTCCCCGACAATTGCGCTATTAAAAAAAATAAAGAAGACGCGTTCGCCATTAATAGAAGCGCGTTTTAAAGTACGCCGCCTCACGTATAACGCGACGTTTAATATTGTTATATATACATTGACGGACGGCGAGAAACCATGCGTAGGACAATTAAAATAAAAAAAAAATAAAAGAATTATAAATATATTGTAAACCGTTCGTTATCGGGAGCGCCATCGATTTTTCAAAATATCGAAGTTATTACTTTTACTAATATAATAAAGAGAGCGAGAGCGAGAGAGAGAGAACGAGAGAAAGAGCGAGAGAGTAGAGTGAAAAAACAAAAAAACCATCGTCATTGCATTCGCATTGCATCGTAGTTGTTGTCGTTGTTACTGCGCGTATATTTATTATTATCATTATTATTATTATTGTCTTCGTCGGCCCGATGGATGCCCGCAAACAGGCAGTAAAAAAAAATATATTATAAGGGAGAAAGAAAAAAAAAAGAAGAAAATAAGAGAAGCGTCCTCGATGCGCGCGCCGCGGACGACACGAGGATGAGCACAAGAGTGCGAGAGTGAAGGAATGACGAGAAATAGAAAAAAAAATATTTAAAGAATATGAAGCTCCGGTGTCCAAGACGAGAGAGAGAGAGAGAGAGAGCGAGAGAGAGAGAGAGAGAGAACGAGAGAGAGAGAGAGAGTGCGAAAACTTCGACTTCTTATGAGCTAGCTCCTTACGTTCGGGGCCAGGCGTTGCGCGTTTGAAATCAGCAATATATTGTACGCGGAGCAGTTATTCTATCAGATATTTTATTATAATAGCGATAATTCAAATACGATACTTAAAAAAAAAAAAACAGAAACAGTGAGAAAGATGAGCTAGACTCTACGGATTATACCTAGTACCTTTTGCTTGTTTTACTAATAATGCGAATAATATTATTAAACCATAAAAAGTATTATATAACTATTCCTAAATAATAAAAAAGTGGAGTTTATCGATAACGAGTGTTTACCTTTATTTATTTCACACTTGAAAGGCCCTCTTCACTTTATATTACAACCTACTTTAATAAGAGCTTTAAATAAAAGATTCACACGCACTCTAGTTAACAAGTTGAGCACATGAAATTTATTGAAAATCTTTTACGTAGCTTACTAAATTAACATTTTACATGGAACAGTTATGTGCTCTTTGCAGTGAACATATAGCTGTCTAAATTTACTTTGTTGTAACTCTTGTACGCTTATCCCATGAGAAATTTAGACCATACGATCTAGGCTTTGGATCTCTTCTGTTTGGTTCCTCCACAGAGTATCTCCATCCCATATTTACACAGTGTTCAATAGCTTTTTCTTTTGAATTAAAGTCGACTCGTGTTGCTTGTAGCGGATCTCCCCTGAAAAATGTAAATTTATTTACTTTCTACATTACCTACAATTTTTTAGGACAAAACATTAAGTTTATTAAACAAATTTATTGAAAAGCTCTTGCTAAATAACTATCAAACATAAAGTTTATTAATTCAGAGTATAAATTTCAAAATAACCCACCATAATGTTTGTTTTGATATTTAATTAGAGAAGTTATATCCCGTATACATGCACATACTTTATTTACATAAATTTGACAATCAAATAAGTAGTAGAGGCATTATTAAAAACTGCAAACTAGAAGTTAAGGAATATTATCTTTATTCAAATTATTTTACTTACGAAGAGCACCATCCCATCAATGGATTTTCCCAACGTTCCCTTGTATCAAAGCTAATTTGCCAAAACTCAATGTTGTTTGTTCCAGACTGCATCGCATTCTTTGCAGGCTTATAGATGAGTACTGTCCTTGTTTTGATGTGCTCGTCTGGCACACCAGAAACAATTCCAACTGCATTGGATTCACTTTCAATAGTTATTAGTGTACGTTTTGCCTTTTCATGTGCAGCTCGGTCCCTAAATTGGATGACATCATCAGGAGACTTCTGATCAGGTTCGTGGATCTGCAGTGCCTTGCTGATATCAGCCAGGTCTTTGCAGAGAGCAGGAGAACTTGAAATGTATTTGCTATTGGGTGATAAATAACGTTAAATATCTTGAAAAATGTTAACAAGATGGCATTTGTACTATGTTTTACAACGTTTGAAACGATTATGTAAAAAGTAAAGGTTATGTTTTGATAAACAAAACTTGACGAATTCTATTTACGTATGTAGCAAATATTTACCATTGTTGGACGTTGTTGGTAAGAAGACTTGCACATCGACCCAACAACGCTCGTGATCCCATTTTGCCCAGCTGTCGTTTTTAATTAATAAATAGCAGAAGACACATTAAATTTTGACCGTCGAATCAACAATCATCAGTGAATACCGTAGCTTTTGCGATTCTGCGTACATTGTTGCAACTGCTTGGTTGGTAAGGTAGAGTTCATCTTAAAAACGCGGCAAATTTAAAAATCAAAATCAAGCACGGAAAGGTTAAATTTCCAAATTTCTCCAGATTATAGATCATTATAGCAATCGAATAACAAAATTATTATTGTACATATTTAAAAAATTGTTGCTTTCTAATAAAAAACTAAACTAATACCTATATTCAATAAAAATTTTCATATTGTAATACTGGCATAATCGCATAATAAAAGTTCGGCCTTGTCAATTTGAAAATAACAAAAATCGTTTATGAGAAACGATTGTACATAATAATTTGTTCGAGCGTCGTTTAGATACCGGGCGATTATATTTTGAAATATATACTTAATAATCTAAAAATAATATTGACAATGTACAAAACGTTATACAATGTAAATTTAATACATTGTTAAAATTATAACATTTAGGTATCATCAGTTATTGTCTTATTGATTAATTTTCTTACAATAATCAAGATTACACATACAAATCTCAAAATCCTCCTTAATTAGCATTAATTATCTTAGCTTATACTTTATATCCACTCAAGCTTTTCTCTAAACCCTTACCACCCCCTATATACCTGACTCGCCTTTCTGGCAAATCTAAACGACCCACTCAACGACGCCTCCCGCGTACCCCAACAATCAAACTTATCCCTCCCACCCCCTGCCGCATCGCACAACCACCCCTCGTCCTCTATACGTCAATGAGTCTGCGGCTAGCAGCAGCTCAGCGGCGGCGCTTGCTACTGCTGCACACACATTGCGGATTCCCATCAGGCGCATGCCCGACCCCCTGGGCACGTATCTCGCCGCCGCGGCATGCACACACTCTCTCCTCCCCCTCCCTCTCGGCTCAACCCTTTTTCACTCGATAACGCGGCCACCGCGTGTGCACCCCCGCGCGCGCACCTCTAATGCGAAAGTGTCGTCGTCTCCGTCGTCGTCACCGCCACCGCGGTGTCCTGATCGAGAGCCATGCGGGCCCACGTAAGTGCAGTGTTATACACATACATATATATACACGCCGCGACGATGTTTATTTATATAAGCGGCGAGTGTGCTTAGGTGTAGGTGGGATTTTATCACGCGCTTTTGTGAGGGCGACGAGTGCGCGGTGGGAAGAAAGTACATAGTCGCGAGAGAGGATGGAGCAGCATGCGGAAATTCGCGACGACGATCGATCCGATGCGAAGAGGGATATTGCTCGCGAGTGAGAGAGAGCCAAACTGTTGCTGTATATATATATACATGCGCGAGGATCACCTACGTACGTATACCACGGGGGTGAATAGGATGCCGAAAGTGCAGCTGTTGCGCTACTGGACGTGCCATTGTCTACGTATACGTGATGCGCCACAGGTGTGGGAGGCTGGGAGGGAAGGAGAGTAGAGAGCCGCGCTATTATCGATGCGCATCCCGCGGATTTAGAGCGAGATATCGCCTCTCTAGTAGGGTTTATTTACCTTTTTGCGCGGAAGACGGTGAAAGAGAGGAGGCTTTTTATACGAGGCCAGCGGGGTAATGGACCGCGTAATGGGTCGCGTCGGTTGCGCTAGGCGCGGGAGAGATACACGATGGCGATAAGGTGGGAATGGAGGGTTTTTTTTTTATGGTCTTACACGGCCGTCGTGGGAATGGGTTTGGGTCTGATGCACTCTCTAAATGTAATATACTGAAAAAGTCACTGTTTCAGGGTTAAAATTCCACTATTTTAGTATTTTTTAAATAGTATAATTTCGCTATTTAAAAAAAGCAAATTAAATTATACACTACTAAAATAGTGGATGCCCACTATTTCGGAGTGCATATTCACTATTTCGGCAGTGCACGACTTTTAACTCTGAAATAGAGACTTTTTCAATATTTTATTTTTCATTTAGACAGTAGAAAATTTTCTGGTATTGATTTTTTGGATATCAGAAGAGTTAAGTTTTCGAACGTAAATTTTTTTAGATAAAATGTTATCAAGTGGTTGTTTTTTTTTTAATTTTTAAATTATTTCGCCATTACAATAGATCTATAACTAATTCTTTTATTAAAAGTATAAGTAATTCGAACACATAAATATTTTACGAGATATATTAATATTTAAAAATATATATATCTAACTCTATATAAGTAAGTGAAGGAATACACTTCGGTAACTCTGTGTTCACCTGAAGAATATTATTTTGTCTTACGTAAAACTTTAAAGTCTAAACAATTTTTTACGGTAAAAACCAATTAAATCAAAACCCCCATTGATTTTCACATCAAATTTAATCCTCAGGTGAAAATATTCCTGTGCCTGCTCCTCGTACTAGTCTACTTCAACGATGAAGCCGACTCGGCAACACGTCACGTTATCACCAAGCGCAACTACAGCGACCAGAGCGTCCGGCACTACTTGGCCGAGGTACCTCTATTCACTCTCTCTCCCTAATTTCTCCACAATACTTTTTGTACGACCCCTTTCGAAATTAATTTCCCCACAGCGAACCTGCTGGTGGAACGAGATCTGCAAGGAGGAGTTCGACAGCAAGTTTCGCTGCAAGTGCCCGCGCTGGTCGTACTGCCGGGCGCCGGGACGCTACTATAACGCGCACTGCAGCATGACGCGCACCGGCTACATCTGGACCCAACCTGAGACCTCCATCTCCCTCGACAACGTCGAAAAATAAAACCCCGGTTAGCCGGATATGTCCATATTGTCGGCGGGTGGTTTTTAGTTGGTAAAATAATGTGTAGTGATCACGTAATAAGTTGATGCTTGATGTTAAAGGGGAAAATTCGTTATGTGTTGAAAGTTGTTCCGGGTTAACTCCTAGTTATAATAAGTTAAGCTTTGACATTGAAAATGCACTGAATGACGAAAATCCGCGTTCGATGGTAGGATATAATCTTTTAGACTGGACTGCGCTTCTCATTTTTGCGATAAATATATAATATATAATTCAATGAATGCAATTGCGCGATTTACAATAATACGATATAATACTAATTTTCATTTTAATATGCACACAACTATCAACTTTTTTCTTAAATAATAAATTAAGATTTATTCTAACCAGGAGAGTGTCAAGGAACCGAATGACAGATTCCGATGATATTTAAAAAAACTGAAGTTATGGGCATTTTTAGCTTTTTTTGAAAAAATATTTTTAAAAGGCCTCTTATTTAAATGGTAACCATTTAATTTTTAAAAATCTTAAATAGCATTTAAAAAAGAAGCAAATAAAACTGGAGTAAGTAAGCTTTCATTTGCTTTTTTCGGAGTTGAAAAATATTAATGCCTTCCAAAGTTATACAAATTTGAAGTTGACCAATGAAAATACACTGTTTTAAACCTCTAAAACGTCATGCATATTTTGGTGCATTTTCGTTACTCAATTTTAAACTTTCAAATAATGTTAAAAGAAATGAATATTTCGGAATTCCAAAAGAAAGAAAATAAAAGTTTGCTTCTCTAGATTTATTTGTTCTTTTTGTAATGTTACTTAAGATTTTCCAAGATTAAATTTGCTTCAAATACCATTTGAAGAAGAGGCTGTTGTTTTAAAGATTATCTTCAAAATAAAGCTAAAAATGTCCGTAAGTTGAGTTTGTTGAAGAGTTAGGATCTTATATTGCGGCTTTCTTCATATTTCTATACATCCAAAAACATATCATAAAGTCGAACCGAATTGATGAAGATCCCTATAATACTCTCCTGGTAAGCATCATATTATAATTACACCTTCTTTAGTCATGATATATTTAACAAAACTTTAATTCAATAATTGCGCAAATGGCGGAAAAATTATCAGAATATCAAAACCACATTGTTGTGATGTGTGACATCAAATACTGTTCATTGATATGCTATTATTATGCAAGTCGCATGATAATTCTGTCGCGAACCGGATTTTTGCGGTTTACATTAAAGTGTTTCAGCTTTCGTCCAATTGGACGCAACTATAAAAGCTTCGAAAATAAGGTTGTTCAACGTAAAAACAAATATATTGTTAAATAATCTACCAGTAATTCTTTCAGATTCGATATACTGCTATATGCCTTCGAAAATTTGTGATTTAATTTTAAAAAGATATATATATATATATATAATAGCTTATAGAGGAATATATATAGAAGTTGATCGATTTTATGGAGTATATATCATATAGCTCACATCGACATAAGATTTAGCTATACTTATACAACTTTTTCAATCAGTACGTTTACCCGATCTGAAGTGATAAATATAAACGGCTAAGTATGTAGTTTTCTGTTTCCACACAAATTAAGCTGCCATTGTTATAAGTTATAATATAGAACAATAGGGAAAGCGAGTTTTTTGTTAGACATTATAGTCTACTTTAAAGTTTTTGTATGTCTTCGCGTAAAAATGGAAATCCTGTAGCGAGATAGTTTTCATCTAATAAAATATGAAAACGACAATACACAACGATAAATTCTTTTTGCGTGATCGAACATCGTAAACGTAACTCAAGGAATCTTTTTTACAACGATTCGTGATAAGTACGAGACGATATTGTTCCAAATGGACGGAAAATTATGTTCAATGATATATAAGTATACTTAAGTGCATCATGCTTTTGACTGCTTAACGTTGCATAAAATTAATGGTTATTATACTTGTTAAAATAGTATTTTGCTTAAAAGTAACATTTTAACATTTATCTTTATGATTAGATGTTCGCGAATACTTCTAAGCATTTTAACTCTATAGTTGCGGTTGTTTATACAAAAAACTATTTATACGTAAATTCGATTTGAACATAAGTTTTTATTTTGAATATTATAACGTTATTATGCGAAAAATTATATTTCTACTTACTAATCTAAATTGTTATAAGTAAACGATAATTTGCAAACAATATTATTCAATGTAAAAAATTTATGTTTAAGTCGAATATTTACACTTTGGAAGATTAGGACCACTTAAAACCAATTGTTCGATCCGATAAACAATAAGTCTTTCCGAGAATGAAAAGGATAAATTTTAACTTTTTAAGGATTTATTAATTGGTTTAACGAACAATCATGTATACATGACCACGAAACATCGAATTTTCCATGTTCGCTAACAAATCGATCAATATTCTTAGCGAAATTTAATACTTACTATAAGAGATAAAGCTACCAAATATGATAACGCTCTTATACGAAATATTCGTTTACACAAGAAATTCCTTAAGAATTTAAATTTACACTAAAAATTCCATTATAACAAACCTTACCAATCTGTACTCAAAGTTTTAATGACAATATTACCATAAATACAAGTGTTCTATTGCAATGTTTGTTCTGCTATTGTTACAATATTGTAATATATAAATGAAATCTTAAATAAAATATATAGTATTGCTTGATATTTTTGTTTGTTCATACATTTACCTATACTCTTTTCCACTTCTAAGTTTTAAATTTGACGATCAGTCTTTTATTTAAAAATTTTTTTTTATTTTACATACAAATTTCGCGATAAAAGTGCATGGATAAAGTGAACTAATTGCTTTTCTTCGTTAGGATCGGAAGCTCGTTAATCATGAATCATTTCCTAGAAATCCACTAACTGATAACGTTCGCTTATCGGCTACAAAATTGGAATTCACGTCTAAACTCAAAAACCGCAACCACTAATATTAATCAGCCTGAAATATAATACCTTTCGAATCTTAAATGAGTCAATCCAATTACTTCTCGTTTCCTGCATTTTCCCACCTGACGTAAAAGTATCATAAAATATTTTATTACGAAAACGAACCAAGCAATCTAACACTGTGCATAAGGCAATACCCTACATAGTAGTACAATCATTGTCGCCCCTTTAAAAGAATTCCACTGTCGGAAATCTAATCCGTTCCATCTTCGCCTTGCTCCAAAAAAAATTATCTCCCGGTTTCCCTCGCACACAGCCTCAGCTCATAATGTATACGTACCTAACTACTACACTACTATATGTACAAGCCGTCGGAAAAAGCGCCGCACACTCTCGCTTTTTTCACGCTCATCTTCGTATACTTACTACACCTATACACCGGCGACATGTAACGGAAGAGTGCGCAACGAGGACGTCTCCGTAAGCTGGCTCGCGCATCCGTATCTATACTCGAGCCACGTAGTCCTCGTCTTCTCTTCTCTTGCGCGCCGACAGTCTCTCCCTTTTATACCTTCCTCTCAACAACCTCACACGCGATTGCGACAGTAAACATATATATCGTCCTCCATCTCTCTCGTTTCACCGTACCCACCCATCCGTTCGTCTCTTTCCAACACTCTCGCCAGCCTACAGCGCCATCATTGCCAATGTGCGCAGACTCAGCGCAGTATAGTACGGTGGGCGGACGGGCGGTGGGGGGAAGAGGGGGTAAAGCCGCTCGCTTGTGCTGTGTCGTCGTTCCTCATATTATAGTGTCTGTTCATAGAGAGAGAGCGTGCGCGTCGTATATATACCGTATCGTACGTGCACACACACACAACGCACGCCCATCGTGGTATGGGAGCCCTCGGGAAAGTATAAAAGAGAGCTCGTGAGTCGCAGCGCGGAGGAGAGCAGACACGGCGGGCTCTCTCTCCCGAACACATCTACCCATCTCTCTCTCTCTCCCCCGTCCGTCCTTCTTCTTCTTCATTCCTCTCCTCGTCGTCGACGTCGACGAAGAGCCCGCGTGCAGTTGCGCGCGCGCGCACACACTTTTTTCACGTCGTCGTCGTCGGCGGTAATTCTTCACTTGCTTATCTCTTCCCTATTGTGTCGCCGCTCATCATCCGCGCGTGTGCAGGGAACCGCGCACACGCGACGGAGAGAGAGAGAGAGACAGCCGTGTGTACGATAAAATAAAAAAAAGGCCGCGCGTGTACCGGGCTGTGATCATCACACCGGGAGTTTGTATATTATAGGTCTCAACTGTCTAGCTCTCCGGTGTGTCATACGGCAATATGGCCCTCAGCCAAACAAGCGTGGTGAGTAGAAGAAGCGAACGTCTTCGCCGGGGCGAGCTCGTATACGAGTCTCTTATATACCCCGGCGGCCGACGGCTCTCAATGATATATACCTACTATGTGTTGTGCGAAGGTGCCGTGTGCCGCTTATATATAAGTAGATATATATTTGGCGTGTAACAGGCGAAAGACGCACGAGTATAAAAGAAATGTGTCCACCGGCCTTTTTTACTTTAGCTCTTACGACTGTGCCTATTGAATTGGGCAAGAATGCTGTACTTGTTGGTCTTGTGCGGTTTTGCACAAACTGGGTTTTTCCAAGCCGGAAAAGATTTTTTGACATAGCCGGGGGTTAAAATTAAACGCGAAAGATGCGAGGTGTCAAAGCCGACGTCCAAAGATGGGCATTCTACTTGTCCTGCCTCATGACTTTGGGAGATCTGATGATGAGTAGGCATGACTAACAAAAGATGTTGGATAGATAGCCAATGATGCTCTTGTGATCGCTGATAGGCTGATCAAGAATTTAATTTCCTTGTAAAATTCTTGTCTGCGTTAAACAATGCTAATTGAAAAATTCTTACTTTCTATGATTTGTATTTTATCAAGCCTAATATTCTTCTAATAATAAGCCTTGCCTCAAGTGTCATTGTAGAGAAGAGACATATGGTTAATGAGCACATTCAATTGCTTTAGAGAGTTGTTGAGTATAATATTCTTGCCCAAGTCATATATTTACTCAGTATATTATCAGTTATTTCCAAATATTTAATGACTATAATTAAAAAGGCAGCACAGGTCATAAATATGAAATTGTAACTGTTACGTAAAAAACAAAATCTTCAAAATCTTATTTTCAAAATAATAACTGAAAATATTTTCATTATGACCATTTTGTTAATAAAAACATATTTTAGTTAAAGCTATACAACACCGTAATTGAGGATGTGATAGCTGGTGTTCGTGAGTCTTTTTTGGATGAAGGTGTGGATGAACAAGTGCTTCAAGAATTGAAGCAAATATGGGAGAACAAATTGATGTCCAGTAAGGCTGTTGAACTAAATCCCGATCCTCCAGAGCCACAACCTCCTCAATTAAATACTTATAAAAATACCTCATCCAACAAGGGTGGCTCCAAAAGTAAGATGTCATTTATTATTTATAGCTTTTGATAGTTTATTATCAACTGGAAAAATAAGTTACTTACCATTTGATTTTATTACATAGGAAATAGCAGTGCCAATGCTGCTAATGCACAAGCTGCTGCGCAGGCGCAGCACCATATTCAAGAGCCTGCTCCTCCACCTCAAATACAACAGCAACAACAAGCACCACAGCCAACGCATATACAACCTTCTCAAATTCATCATCAACCCCAACCCCAGCCTCAACCTCAACAAATGCCACATCAGCCAATGCCTCAGCAAGTACAGCATGTTCAACATATGCAGAGTATGCCAGTTCAACAAGTTCAACAGGTTCAACAGGTTCAGCAGGTTCAGCAGGTTCAACAAATGCAACAGATTCAACAAGTTCAACAGCCTATACAACAGCATCAATCTGTTCCTCAGCAACAACAACCTCAGCAACAGCAAGTTATAAATCAACCAGCTGCTGCAATGTCAGAGCGACAAGTTTCGATACAGATCAAGTTACCTATTCATGGAAATTTACCAGAACGGTTAATAAATGTGCATGTTCCTGCTTCTGCAATTCAAGGTATACCTAAAAAATTGAAAGCACCTAAAAGTGTCATTAAATATGAGTCAAAGTTTTAATTAAACTATATAAATTATACAAATATTTAATGATTTTTATTTTTTCAGGAAATCAATTACATAATATTTTTACTGGCCCTGTAATTACTGCAGCAATAGCATTACCTGTTCCATTTGCAACATCTTTGTTACAACAGCATGTCAATTCAACATTTGAAGGATTACCTGGTTTTACACCAGTACCAGTTCATCCTGTAGTAGTACAGGTAAGAACATTGATTTCATTGTTCAATTTTAAATATTGTGATAAAAACTGATAAATATTTTATTCTAATTAGCAACAACAAGGAAATATTGCTCAATTAGATGGAGCTGTAGGAGATTCATCTGATGATGATGATGATGAGGAAGAAGAAGACAATGACGATGATGAAGATCTTGATGAAGAAAAAGAAGAAGAGGAAAATGAAGATTCTGGTGCAAGAGAAGAGGTTAATATCTGTAATAATTCTGCCTGTTGTACTTTATCCATATTCAAAATTCTAATATATTTTTTCTATTTATAGGAACCATTAAATTCTGAAGA
This sequence comes from Torymus flavipes, assembly GCA_030522905.1. Lineage (NCBI taxonomy): Eukaryota > Metazoa > Arthropoda > Insecta > Hymenoptera > Torymidae > Torymus > Torymus flavipes. The sequence continues at coordinate 30,833 of JAPYZO010000218.1, read as the reverse complement.
CGACGTTACTGATGACGATCCCACAGATTTGTTTGATACAGATAATGTAGTTGTTTGTCAATATGATAAGGTAATATGAATATTACATATGTGTAATAGTAAAATGAATATCATAAAATTAACATTGAACAAATTTTTATAGATCACGAGGAGCCGAAATAAATGGAAATTCTATTTAAAAGATGGTATTATGAATTTAAGTGGTAAAGACTTTGTTTTCCAAAAAGCCAATGGAGATGCTGAATGGTGAAAAATCACTTTGCAGTTGGCGATACATGGAATATTTACAATCGACAACTGTTCAATATAAAGGACTGAAAAACAGTTTGCCTGTTTTTTAACTAAACATTCGCAAGTTTATTTGGTGATCATTCTGCGAACCACTTACAATGTTAGATTGTTCTTTTTTAATGTAATAACGTGCAAAGACAAGTATTTAGCTACCATATTGAAAACAATTGATGTTTATTTTCTTAATATAGGGATACAGCATGATTTACTAAATCCGTGATTTAGTTTTTTGTTTTATTCATTGAAAAAAAATTCAATTTAATTTAAACTGTTACGTTAATTAGAAAATAATGGGTAACACAAATGTTACTCAACTTACGGGTGTAATAAATTAGAAACAATTAATTTTTCCAAAGTGATAAAAAAGACTTTGCAGTAATAGTAATTAGGTATATGACGATATTTAAATTTCAATCTCTGAAAAATAACGTGAGGATTTGAAAAATATATTTCATATTTGAATTTTAATTCAAAATTTCGCTTGTACCAAAACGCATGATTTTAAACTTTTACCAAATTTAAAGGAAAATTCATCGTAATCGTGTTTAAAAAAGTAATTATAAATCACATCTGTAAATAACTGATGTTAGGGGAAGTGTACATAAAAAAAGTACCGTGAATTTTCATTTTATTTTCTAAATTCTGGAATCCATTTTTCGATTTAAAAATCCTTAAATTATTATTCTAGATTGAACGTCTTTGTTTCCCTGTACAGTTAATATAAATTTTCTTCTAAAAGTTCGATATTTCTAACAATCAACAATATCCAAAGGCCCAAGTGCCTTCACTATTTTTGAATTGCCTTTCTCATTTCTTGTTTTAATTTTCCACTTAGAAATATTATTTCCTCTCATTGAAACGGTGGATGGGATAGTTTCCATTTAAGCAAGCTAAACAAAATTTAGCTTTACTTGTATACTACGTTAATTTGAATTTTTATCTCGCCGAGAATGTAATGGATGTGTGTGTACATACATGATTTTAAGAGAGGGAGTGAAAAATAGGCATTTTGAGAAGCTGTGCAAATATCTGATAAATAAATGTGTCTTATATTGTTATTATCATAAATTGAGTATTTTATTATACCCTATAATTTTAGCATTAAATAAATAAATTTAATTGAATGACTTCTCGCAGATGCGGAGGCCAAAATAAATGCAATTTTTTTGTTTAATAATAAATTCGTAATGTGTTACTTCAGTTGCATCTATGATACCCTAACTTTTCTATAGTATTTTAATCATTTATATATCCTCTTGTTTATAAACGACTAGCAATTTACTAAAGGAACATTTTTTTAAATTCCTAGTTCTACATTATTATTTATAAAAATCCATGACCCATATATTATTGTTTATATGCAACACCTTGAGTTAGATTCAGCACTCAAATTTTAATTTAATTTATAAATAAAAACAAATTTTAAGGAATTTTAAGACAAATATTTAGTTATACTTTTTATAAATCCTTTAAATAATTTGGATTTCTAACAAAAATAATGAAATTTATTTAAGTGAATGAAAAATGCGGTATGTATTTCTGTTTTAGCATTCAACATCCACTTTGTATAAGTAGGTGTATACTTTCCTAATTGAAATTGAAATTAAAAAATTCAACCCATGTAACATATATTCCAATTTATTAATAGCCGTGCCTTTGACTTACAGAAAAGTTAAAGACTTATGAATGGCATTTACTCAAATATGTTATTGAATGTACAATATTCCATAGCACTGCTGCATGATTCAAAAATTAAATCTTTGTACGCAATTGGGAATCCTTTTGCCACAATGCTTTTTTTATGTGACAAATTACATTCTAATGATGGGCTTCTAATGGAATTTCGTGGAAACTCCTTAAGACAGGGCAGCAGCTCCAGAAATAATTTCAATAAGCTCCCTGGTGATGACAGCTTGTCGAGTACGGTTGAAGGTTAATGTCAGTTTGTCAATCATCTCTCCAGCGTTCTTGCTAGCATTGTCCATAGCAGTCATTCTGCTAGACTGTTCACTGCAAGCACCTTCTTTCATTGAATAGAAAAGCAGAGATGCCATAGAGAATTCCAGGTAGCTCTGGATTACTTCTTCGTCCAGCGAATCGTAAACAGACAGTTTTGGTGCAGTGATTACTGAATTCTTATCAAACAATGGCAATGAGTCAATAGCATATGAAACCACTGACTTAAACCTGTTGAAGATAATCCTGCCAGATCCATATGCATACCTGAAAAATCAATAATAATATTACATCTGATCTAAAAATTATAGAAAACTTTCAATATATGTAGTTCAATTTTTAAGATTTTAAATAAAAATTAACTTTAAATAAATTTACTTGAAAATTAAATATAAATTAGAATTATAAAAATGCAGATCATCTTGATAACACTTACCCACAGTTCATGACCTCGTTTGCGACTCGTGCAGCATCATTGAAAGTAGGGGGCTTGCGGCCTACCTCAGATCCAACAAACAAAATGTTCTTTCCAAAAAGACGTTGAAGAACAGCACGAGATTTCTCTCCAATGCAGACAATTTTTGTGTTCTCACGTTCAGCAGGATTAGCCAGCAAGGTGTCACGAATGTTTCTGGCAACACCAGTGTGCACAGCTCCGCAAAGACCACGATCACTAGTTACAGCAATCAGAAGCTTTTGGGGCTGACTCTCTGGTGGTTGAATTTCAGCTTGTTCGTAAAAAATTTTAGCTCCCTGACCAAGGGGTCGTGCTTGTTTAAGGTCTCTTTCAGCTCGATTGTACTTGGCTGCGGATACCATCTTCATGGACTGAGTGATTTTCTGGATGTTCTTGACTGACTTCAAACGCATAGAGATATGCTTCAAGGTGGCCATACCCCGCTGCTGAGTTTGCTGTGGCTGGGCAGCAACCAGTGCCAACATGTTTGTTCCTTGACGAAGCATGGCTACTATTTAATCTGTTCCTAAAAAGAAAAATATTTAAACTTATAATTGCATTCGGTAATTGTCTATAAAACATTCATAATCTTATCAATTATTTATTGTGAAATACTAAATATTTATTTTAATATTCAAAGGAAACTGATCTTTTCTTCCAATATCCAAATAATTTCATACTATTTATTGTATATATCATATATAAATCAAGATATACCCAAGTACTTATATACTCATCAAGTTCAAGGTACAGTACCACTGCTGTATTAATTTAACCTTACAATAAGTATGTACACCTCTAAATTTATAAATTAACGTATACTCATTTCAAACCCAAATCAATGTACAAATTTCCTGTGACCTAAGCGCAAAAAACCTAGGTAGTGCTAAAATCAAATCAGTAACGTCAAGTGCGAAAGCACACAGTGATACTATGACCGCTACCGCATTATACCTCCGGATTATCGAAGGAGCAAAAGTCGTTCTCGATGCACAGTAGGTACCCACTTTCCTATCACGAAATCACCCTGAAGACCCGAACATCGCCTACCTAATTCAACCCGCACAAAAAATTTTCGCAAAAAGCCAATTTCTGAGAGCGAGACTGGCGCGCGCGAGAGCAGTAGACTTATGGTTCCTTTTATGTAATCGCCGCGAGTGTCTTCGTCGGACGGCTGGCGAGAACCCGTGTACCACCCAAACTACTTCGATTCTCACTCACTAACCACACCAAGGCCCAGCTTTCACATGCAGTATTTTCTGTGGATTCGGAAAAACGAGAAAATTTTGACACTCACCACCGCCTCGATAGAACACACACGCGAAACGGAGCGCAGAAGACAGTGAGAAAAATTCCCTCGGCCGTGTGTTGCCCGGATGATGAGCGAGCCACAGAAGGAGCCGCGACGACGACGACGTGCGAACGACGAGTAGTTGCTGTGTTGATAAGGCAGGTTGTAGTTTTTATCAGCCGGAGGGAACAGAGGTCGCCCGCTGCCGGGCCGAATTCGCCCGTTTTGTTTTGCGCGCGCGCGGGGCTGTATTATTTACGTTTGCGATGAGTATAATGATGGCTACCGGTTAAAATTGTATATGTGTGCCCATTACGAGAGCGCGTTTGAATTTTTGCAGATTACACGCGCGATGATGTGACAGAGCTGAAACAATGCTGCTTTGCTTTTGAAGTGCGTTGGAGTTTTAGAGCTATAAGAGGTACTTAGAAGAGGGCGATTCCTTTGGTTCGTTTCCTGTGCCGTGGGAAAGGTAAAAAGAGTTGCCAAAATGCCGTGTGAAATGATAACTCTACAACTGGGCCAGTGCGGCAACCAGAGTAAGTTCTGAGAAAGGAAATTTCTTTATTTTTGCCTTAGTTGACGTTTTGTATTGATAACGTGATTTTATGCTTTTAGTTGGCTTTGAATTTTGGAAAAGATTATGTGCCGAACATGGAATAAGTCCTGAGGGTATTCTGGAGGACTACGCTACTGAAGGAACAGATAGAAAGGATGTATTTTTCTACCAATCTGATGACGAACATTATATTCCAAGAGCTGTGCTCCTGGATTTGGAACCTAGGGTTATTCATACAATCATGAACTCTCCTTACTCTAAGGTTTTGCACATTTTATGTAATTCATACAAAACTGTTTCTTCAAACACTTGACATAAATTTTTTTATAGTTGTACAATCCTGAAAATATTTACCTGTCAAAACATGGAGGTGGTGCTGGAAATAACTGGGCATCTGGCTACCATCAAGGAGAAAAATTGCAAGAAGAAATATTTGACATCCTTGATAGGGAAGCAGATGGCAGTGATAGTTTAGAGGTATACTAAAAAACTAACACTGGGTTTATTCAAGGAATAAACTGATAAGTATAATTAATTTATATTTATATCTTGGAAATTTGCAGGGTTTTGTTTTGTGCCATTCTATTGCCGGAGGTACCGGATCTGGCATGGGATCTTTTATGTTAGAATCTTTAGCAGATAGGTTTCCTAAAAAATTAATTGAAACTTATAGTGTATTTCCAAATCAAGATGAAATCAGGTATATAATTGTAAAATTAATATGCAATAATACACTTAATAAGATTTATTAATGGAATTGTACTTTTAGTGATGTCGTTGTGCAGCCGTATAATTCCTTGTTGACTCTCAAAAGGTTAACACAATGTGCAGATTGTGTTGTTGTTCTAGATAATACTGCATTAAATAGAATAGCTTCAGATAGATTACATATCCAAAATCCTAGTTTTACACAAATTAATAAACTAGTCTCAACAATTATGTCTGTCAGTACAACTACACTTAGGTAAGAAACACAATTTAAAATAATATAATAAATATCAAAAGTATTATACAATTTTAAATAATGTATTTGCAGGTACCCGTCATACATGAACAATGACTTGGTTGGATTAATTGCACCTTTGATCCCAACACCAAGGTTACATTTTCTGATGACAGGCTATACACCTTTAACTACAGATCAAGAAGTAATAATTTTTATTTTTAAGTGATTGATTGTGAAATTATTATATTTAAACATATAAAATATTTTCATTTGTGTAACAGGGTGCATCAGTGAGAAAAACTTCAGTACTGGATGTCATGCGACGTTTATTGCAGCCAAAAAATATGATGGTTTCTACAGCATTAGATAGAAATGCAGCACACTGTTATATCTCTATTTTAAATATCATTCAAGTGAGTAATTTGAAATGAAAATAATGCAAATTAAAACTTAGTTTTAATAACTAAATTAAAATTAATAGGGAGAAGTTGATCCAACACAAGTTCACAAATCTTTGCAAAGAATACGAGAAAGAAAGTTGGCCCAATTTATTCCTTGGGGACCAGCCAGTATTCAAGTTGCACTATCAAGAAAATCTCCTTACATCCAAAGTACTCATAGAGTATCTGGTCTTATGTTGGCTAATCACACAAATATTTCTTCGGTTAGTAAAATAAGATATCTTTCTGCTTGTAAAAATTCAATAACTATATTGTTTATAATTAAAATCACGATTATTTGCAGCTGTTTGATCGGGCTTTGCAGCAATATGATAAACTTCGGAAAAGAGAAGCTTTCTTGGAGCAGTTTAGAAAAGAAAAAATGTTTGAGGACAATCTTGATGAGCTGGATAACTCACGAGAGGTTGTAGATTGTTTGGTTAAAGAATATCAAGCTGCAACAAGGTCAGATTATTTGACATGGAGTCCAACTAAAGCAGACTGAATTTTAAACATTGCTGCTTAGAACAGTTATTTTACTGTAGATTTTTGTTACAATGTTTCCCCCCCATTTCGTCCATGACATTCAATTTGTTATGTATTAACAAAAAATTATTCAATTAAGCATGTTTTTGTATAAAGGTAAAATTTATTGCAAATAACGAGTTAATTTAAATTTTTTTATATTCTGTAGATATTCTACTCATCACATTTTTTAATAAAAAGCTTCAAATTTTTTTATTTGTAATAAACATTGCTGTATTTTTTTTAATATTATGTCTCATCAACAAGTCTTGCAAATTCTGGTGGCAATGTAGCAACAGTTATAAACCCAGTATGACCTGGAGTAGATGATGGATGTGAAACTGTCATTATTTTAGTGGGGTCAAGAAATTTTTTTGAGCTTTCGTCAGTCTAAAAATAGATCAGTTAATTACTACATAAAAAAATTTTTCAGATAATTAGAATACCGAGGTGTCTACAAACCTTATTTACACAACTTGTCAAATCTAATACAAATAAATTTTTTTGTACAATAGTTAGTTCCCTTTGCAAGCATTCATATGTTTCTATTCCAATAAATCCAGTGGATGATAATTTTGTGCATGTCCTTTGAACTTGTTCAATACAAGGAGAAAAAGAACATAATTTTCCACCTACAGAAATATAATTATTTTGATTTTTCATAATTCAAAGATAATAAAAAATCCAATTTTTACCTTTCTTTTTTAATGCTTTGACTGCAGAGTCAATAGTCAACCATGGATGAGGTAAATCTAAGAATACAGCATCAACTTTATGATCAAGCTCTTCCCCAAATCCTTCTGTACAAACATCTCTATGTTTGACTGTAATGAATTCATCAATTCCATGGTTTTTAAATTCTTCTTGAGCCATTATTACACGTTGCTCATGAAAGTCAAATGTATGCAAGTGTCCATTTGGCCTTACAGTTCTTGCTAAAGCATGTGATAAAGATCCACTACCAGTTCCTATAATATAAAGTATTTTACTGTTGTTCTTACATAGATTCAAAATATTTTTATATAAAATAGAAACCTGTTTCAATGACAACACTGCCAGGAACCAAATCCAACAAATGAATTATAAGACTTATGTCAGGTGTATAAATAATTTGAGTTCTATGGGGAAGTGTTAATGTCCACAGTTCTGGAGTAGGTTGCAAAACAAATGCCCAGCCTCGTGAGAGATCTACTTGAGAACCATACTTTTGTCCCACAAGACTTATCACTTTTAAAGCACCAAAGGTAGTTTGAAAAACATAATCCACAAATTCACCTTTCTTATTTTTAATTTTGTCTTTCACTTCTATTTGATGCATATTATTTGGATTTATGTACAAAATTACTGTATCTCCCTTCTCGATAAACTCTTTATTATTTTTAAAACTCATCTTGAATATAAATTGTTACTATTTACAAATATTTACACAATAAAAAATAAAAGATTTATAAATCGGAGCTACTGAATAAACAGTTGGATTTACATGCCGCATTTACACACGTGGATGTCTGCATCCACTGTTGTCAAATTCTTAAGTGACGGCAAACATAACCTCATTCTTCAATTGACTAAAACGCTGGTAAAAAATTTTAAAAAATTTTCTACGTATATTCAACAACTATTTTTAATTCTTCGTAAAAATAAATGTTGCCAGTTCTTTTTATAATCATTCAAATGAAAATACAATGCTCAATTTATTAGACCATTCAAACAGCAACAATGCAAGGAAAGTATGCGCGCGCCTTTATCTTGCGCCTGCGCAGCAATCGACACCAAATCGAAATATCATTAATCGAAGTCCTGAATACGTACTATACAGTGCAAGTACGATACCTATATATGTTGTCGGACACTTGGCAGAGGGGCGGAATTTATCTCACGTCAGATTCGATCCAAGCAAAAATAAATTAGTATTAGTACGTTTCTGTCAAAGTTCCGCAAAATAAAACATTAACAATGGTAAGTACAGTTGACTGGAATATTCGTTTATCAAGAATTATGAACAAATATAAGTCATATGAACAATAAATCGATGTTCAATTAGATATAAAACTATTGAACTTTTTATTTCTAAACCTGTTATTTGTTGCAAATTAATGCTATATTTCATGTTCTTCTATTCTTATAATCAATGTAATGTTCTAAGAATATATAATTATCTATTCTAAATGTATATTGCAGATTCGTTTCATTCTAATTCAAAACAGGGCAGGGAAGACAAGATTAGCCAAGTGGTACATGAACTTCGACGATGATGAGAAGCAGAAGCTCATTGAAGAAGTACATGCAGTAGTAACAGTCAGGGACGCTAAGCACACAAACTTTGTGGAGGTTAGTATTCATTTTATTGATTCAATTGAATGAATGTATGAGACAAGTATCAACTTTAACAAGAAATGATTTTATGTTTCAGTTCCGGAATTTCAAAATTGTATATAGGCGCTATGCTGGACTATACTTCTGTATATGTGTAGATGTGAATGACAATAATTTATGTTACCTAGAAGGAATTCATAACTTTGTTGAGGTCTTAAACGAATACTTCCATAATGTCTGTGAATTAGACCTGGTTTTTAATTTTTATAAGGTAGTTAATTGTCTTTCAAATCATAACAGTAAACTTATAATCCTTCACTGATGTCAATATTATCTATTTCAGGTGTATACAGTTGTAGATGAAATGTTTTTGGCAGGAGAGATTAGAGAAACCAGTCAAACCAAAGTACTCAAACAGTTATTAATGTTGAACTCCTTAGAATAGATATGTAATTATTGAATGATGTTGAAATTATTGTTCTCGAGGTGAGATTTACCTGACTCATTCCATGGATCTGTAAAACTGATGCAAAAATATTTATTTATATAAGACCAAAAGGAAGTAAATCGTGTTACATTCATGATACGCCACCGTATCAAAGTGATATTGGAAGATATATATATATATGTATATCTTTTTTCTTTTTCTTTAATAAATACCAAACCTTTTGATTAAATATTCAAGTATATTTTATTTTACGATTTTTAAAAAATAATTATTAGAAAATTATTGATTTTTAATACATAATCAATATCACTTGATGTCGTTATTGTAGTTGCCAATCTTTATCGACCAGACAAGTTACACATAGTCTCAACAGATGTAGACACTATGAACTACATCTTTCAACATAATGTTATAATTTATTTTCATCATTTTTCGCTTTATTAATTTTGGTTTTACACAACTTAATTTTAACAATTGGTTTTAAATAAATATTTTTGTATTTTTATTACAATCATCTTCCATCAAATTACATGATTTTTTTGTGAATTATTTTGCTTGTTAGTAGATAGAAATACGATTATTTGACATTATATTATTTATATATTTGTTTATATATACCAGATTTTTTAAACATATTTTTCTTGTAAAATGTTTAAAAATATCAAAAGAAGTGATTACTTCGCGCATGACATTATCTTTATATATGACGCTCTATAGACTTAAACAATTTGAAGTCAGTATTTTATACATAAATTTCGCGCAATTTGATTTATTTATACCAGTGCGTTATTCAAAAATTCTTCAGTAAATAAATACAAAAAATAATAATAAAAATTTTTTCAAAAATATAAATACTATAAAATTTTTATTTATCCAAATGATTATCCAAACTTTACAAGTGCCAATAAATATTGCCTGTGCTTTAGTTAAAAAAGAAAGAAAACATCTTTTTAGTGCTCGTTACAACTTTTCTACAAGATAAAACTTTAACTAATCGGTCAACACACTGAGTATATCAGCCCCCAAACCTGACTTATACTTCTCCAACGGAAAAAGATTCCATCTATCTTCTCTTCAAACCTCCGAACGAATATCACCAAAGTTCAAGCATAAGTAAGTATACGCTTCCCTTATCATCAGCAAAATTTAATTAAAAACCTAAACGAACCGTAACGATCAACCCACCACGCGTCACAGCCCGCGTAATTTTAGAATCATCAGCCATGCATCAGCCTCACGCTCTACTTACAAAAAAACCACATACACCGATCAATCAATTAATTTTCGATATACTCGCCACACGATCGTGTACACGTGAATTTTTCTTCTCCCCACAAACACATCTCTACAGAAAAATCCCGCGTCTCTCACACCCCTTCATGAACCGTCTGCACCACTCAGCATGCCGCGATAATAATTATCCTCTCTTATCGCCGCACGCTTGTAAATAGCTCGCGCGCGTAAGAATGAGCCTCTCTCTCTCTCTCTCTCTATCATCATCTGTACTTTTACTCGGAGAAAGTGTGTGCAAGCTTATAAGGGGTTATCGAGCCGGCGTGTGCGCACGCCGGCTGCGGGGTTATCGGCGCGGCTCGTTGGAAGCGTCGGCGAACCCTGCGGAATCAGCATCCGCGATTATTTACCGCGCGTCGCTTCGCCTCGATGCGCTGCGTGCGTCTCTTATCGTCCGCACAATGTGCGTGAATTTTTATTCTATATCGCGCGAAATGATTATATATGATGTGGGGGAAGAGAGAGAGAGAGAGAGAGAGAGAGTTGAGGTCGCGATGTGTGGGATGTGAGAGGAGACGTTACCCCCGTTTCTCGTGCGCGCTGTTGCCGGCGCGAATTGTGCGTGTACTTATTAACAGTTGTGCGGTGGTTTGATGAAATGATGAGTATACATAAAAGATTTCTAAGACGATATTTTTCCTAAATAAAAATAATGTAATGGGTTGATTATCGATTATATCGTACAGAAAGTGAGTGTTTAGAAAAAATAACAGGGATTGTTTTTTTTTCTAAAATATATAATTGTAGAATTTGGAAACTTATGCGGTCAGAATGCTATTGAGTTTTAATATAATGTATATTTTATTAAGAATTATGCTTATTCTTTACCATTTATCAGCAAAGCAAGATTGAATAACAATTATTAAAGTTACAGTAACTTGTCTCGAAGTGATTACCCTAAGCCTGGAAACTTCCATTTTCTATACATATTTGTATTTTAAATATTTTACATTTTACATATGCCACTCCTGCTCCAAAAATATTAATTTTCGCAATCGTTGACAGCACAGCCATCCGCATACAACAAAATTTACAACATCCATTCACTCAGCACTAAAAATCCCGAGAACCCAATACATCTGTTCACCCTTCACAGCCTCATCAAGACAAAACGAAAAAAGAAAACTATATCCACCCAGACTGCACCGATACTCCGAAACAACGGAGAGAGCCTGAGATCTCAATCCCTAAAAGACGACAAATGGAGGATGACTCGAGAACGAGCTTCCCTCTCTGTCCCCAAAGACGAATTTCGGCGGGCGCGCGCGCGCGGTAATTAACAAAGTCTTGCCTCGGAGCTTTCGCGAGAGATAATAGGAGGAGGGAAGTTGAGAGCTCGCGCGCAGACGCAAAAAATGCGCGGCACGCATGGGGGTACAAATAGCCGACGAGAGACTTCAGGTTTTGGTTTCTTTTCTTTTGACGAGGGAGCGGGCACGCGCGGCGTCTTTAATAATGCAATTCACGTTTGCGTGCACACAGATGCAGCGCGGCGAGCTTTTAATCTATTTCCTTTCCGCGCAGCGTCTGTTGTGCGCGCCGACGGCGTCGTGTGTGAAAATGTCAAAAGGGAAGGGGAGTGGATAGTGATTTAAAGGGAATGTCTGGCCATTAGCGATTTGCGTTGTTACTGATTTATGGGACGGAGGGTTGTTGGATTTGTCGCGAAAATGATGTAAAGGATTAATGATGTGGGAAAATTATGGGAGAAAATTGTTTAATATTTATCTTTGGATTGAGGATTCAACATTGGCACATAGAATATGGTTGTATGTCCCGTGATGTGAAAAGAAACATCGTCATA
>JAPYZO010000218.1:0-18502 GCA_030522905.1 Torymus flavipes | reverse complement strand
AAAGTTAATACTTATAGTTCTCTTTTCAAACGAGAAATTCGAATTTACTTTATCAGATGAGCACATTTAATCGTCTGCAAGTATAAACAAATCCATCCTTGATTATTATACTAACATTTCCAAATCTATCACCAATACAAACAAAACGAACCTTATTTACCCATTCTCATATCCTCTCCCAACATCCTTACCCCTTACATAACACAATATATCCGCATTCCGTCTTCTTCCCAACTGCGCGCACTAAATTTCGGCGCTATTAGCTGCCCCTCGCGGCTATCCCACGCTCGATCGAGATCGCAAAGCGATATATAACAGCGCGCGGCGCTCGCAAACGGGCATAACGAAATTTGTCACAGAGCACGTTGCACGCTATACTTACGCGTAATGCCCATCGGCTGCAGGTCTCGCGAACGATCCGCGAAACGCACGCGGTGTATTAGAGGGAGGGTACGAGGCTCGCGGCGAGCCAGAAGCGGTCGCGTGTCAGTGCCTTCGCAGCACGCGCGGCTCGGTGTACCTAAGCTCGACTCCTGCTGGATGCTTGAAGTAACGGGTGTTAGTATTATAGGTAGTTGTTACTCGTGTGGGAGAGAGGAGGAGAGGTATTTTTTTAAAGGCGATATGAGGTGTTGGAATTTTGGAGTTTTAAAGGTCGGGCTTTGTGGTTTGCTTTAATCCTGTTATCATATACGCCAATCACTGAAGGCAGTTAATATTTATATTAGTATATTTTTGTCTCATCCTTTTGTTACCCAAGATCATTAACATATAATAATCGAGTTTTTTTATAAAAATTTTTTTCTTGACTTTAAAGAATGTCATGCGAATGAAAAAATTTTTTAATGGTAAAGACATCTTACCTTGTGTTGCATGTTTGGTATCGAAAAGCTTAATGAACTTCCATAATAATACCTCATCTACAAAGCACATTTTGAACAATTTTTCACTGCATTCGTTAAAAAAAAAGCCGAAGCTACAGCCATTCACATAATAGCTCCACAACGGAAATAACGACGAAACCAATATGTCAACCAATTCCCACCCACCCCTCCCGAAAAAAAAGCCACCGAAAATACGCATCCGTCATTAAATAAACGTCACCTAAACGAATTTTTTCAATCTTTCCATCACGAGCCGCCGTTCCACGTCCCCATTTAAAATTAACGCCATCAGTCTCCCTTTGGCCTCTTCTCTCTACCGCCTCCAACAAAAAACAAAAAATCACTCGCGTCTCGTATATAATAAATGCAGCGGGCCGCGTATAAAGACGGCGACTGCATTAGAACCGCTAATACTTGCCGTCTCTCTCTCGCTCTCTTAGTCGTATATCTATACTTACTCTAGCGTGCGGTGTGTACCCGAGAGAGACTCCTCCCGATGCGTATATACACGGACAGGGGCGTTCCGCCATGCAAACCTGGAATATAAGTTCCCCCGACTCCCTTCCCTTTTCGTCATCCACACCGCGCGCGCGCGCTTTCTTCTTCGTCGTCTTCGTCGCCGCTCTCTGCTGAATTTTCTTCGTGCTCGTTTTCTCGAAGCGCGAGTGTCGCTCTCGTCTTTCTCGCCGGCGAAAGCGCGGCATCCGGCCTTCTCTCTTTCTGTCTGTAAAATGTGCCTATGTGCGAGAGAGATGAGCGCAAGAGAGAGACTCGGCTCGGTCTTTAATTCTTCGGTCTTTGTGATTTGTTTTCGCGAGTTTGCGGTTTTGGATTTTTTAGATGGGGAAAGAGATCGCGTCCTTATGTGGGAGTTATTTTCGAAAATATAAGCTGGTTTCGGAGTTTAATGGCTTTTGATTGCTAAAATTTGGAAATGTTTTACAATATAAAGAATCATTTACTTACTGATTGGAGGAATTCTTTAATGTATATAAATTTTTTTGTTTAGGTAGTTAAAATTCTTTTTTAATATGCAAGTCCGATATCAATGATTATTGAATTTCATTCATAATTAATTTCAGTGATTAAAATTTTTTAATATATTTTTATTGCCTTATAATCTTATAGAAAATATTATTATATCTTACTATTAACAAGTTCACCCCAGCATGACCCAACAAAGAATCATAAAATTATTTTCTTGAGGCGGTTGTTATTGTATATGAAATTCTTTGTTTTATTCGAACGCTTAAAAGGTTTTTTTTATAAAAATAAATAAGGAAAATATTCTAGCTGCCAATTTACTTGTGACAATTTACTATCAGAGCAATTATAATCAAGGAGATCCAAATCACCAACTTTTATTCATTTCTAAACAAGCTCAGATGAATATATTTTGCTTGATTTTACTCTTCATGGGGTCATGAAAATTAAAGTTCGAAATTAATTCATCTTCTAAATGGATAACATGTTTAGGAATCCACTAACCTGTAGATCAACCCAAACAAAATCCCCATAAATACTCTCTCACTGCAACCCAGCCAATTCCCACATAATTCCTCGGCGGCGAAAAATCATCGCCGTCCCAAATCAACAAGTATAGAGATTCGCTGAAAACCCGCACACCCCTTTCTCCACCACAAAGCGCACCGACTCCGCCTGATTAATGGGACTCCTTTACCCGCGGAACGGTCCTTCCGGTACTCATCCCCAACCCACCCTCTTACCTCGCAAAAAAATCTTCATCTTACGACCAACCCCTTTCGCACCCGCGTCAGATTAATAGCGATAAAAACCGCGCCCCCTCGCTTTTGTCTCCCTCCCTTTGCGCGATGTGCATATTTTTAAAATAGATGCAACGCTGCATGCGCGCGCGGCTGGCAACGAATTAGCGAAATAGCGAAGGCCTGTACCAGATGCACTTACCTTTGAGCTCTCGCGAGATGCGATGCCACGAAAATACATTGCGCACGCGGGCGCGCATGGAGTGCAGTAGTTTTTGGGGTAAGAAGGCTGAAGTGCGAAGTGCTTTTTTTGGGGTGATGATGGTGTAGCGAGGAAGATGAGAGGCGCCAGAACGGAAGAGGCGTGCGATCAAAGCAGTAATTCAAATGATATTTATTGCGGATTTTTTATATGAAGGGCTATACTATGATGTGCAGTTTGTATATGCACTTTGTGAATGATGCTTGTAGACTTCTTTTAACCATTTTTTTTTCGTTAAATATTTATCTTTCGTTGATTACCTGAATAAAAAGGTTATAGTATAGCCAATATAAGGTAACTTTGCGGGTAATTCGATCATCATCCTCTTTTATAATTATCTATTCATAATAAATATCATAACAAACTTTTCGTATACCGAATACCTGCAAACTATTTTCAATCTGACTTTTCTAGCATTACGCTAAATACTTTGAACCATAACTTTCCAAACCCTAAATACGTCAAGTATAATTCCGTCAATAATTCCACTCGACTCCGTATTACCCTACTTCGAACTCATTAGTCAATCCCCGTAAAACCATGAACCGAAAGCCTCGACTCGGACACACACACGTATACACATACACATTCAACACGGCGCTATAAAACATTTCTTGGTACCAGTTGCGCCTTCACAAACGCCCTCCTCACACGCCTATATTTCTCTACACACACGCACACACATACAACAGGCTCAATTCTTTGATCGACTCTCGATCGTCACATTTCAATATACACCCGCTGCACCGCCTTTCCCACACGCCATATGCAATAGTGCACGAGCAACAAAAATGATTTACTGCAGTGCATCGATCCTACACACCGCTTCCACATAACATCCATCGGCGCTTCGGTAGCCGCTCTCTCGCTCTCACTTGCGCCGCGCGCTCGGTCGCCTAAGGGCGGAGCCGTTTATTCGGGTTTCAAAAGGGCCGCTCGTGCGACTCCTCATTATGTTATATACTTGCGCGATGTCGCGGCTATCCTTCGCGCCCGCGCGCATATGCGGATTCGCCGGGTAGAGGAAAAAATGACGAACACGTGACGGGAGCTTTTTCTCGTTATTATCGTTTTGGTTTTTGAGAGAGAAATGCAGTGGTGGCGGCGGTTTGGCTTTTTAATTGCCGCGCGAGTGAAAAGAGAGAAAAAGTGGGTGCTTTCTTCAATTAGCTCGGTGACAATCTGCCTTTGTCGAGCGAGCGCTTTTTTCGCGCGAGGAGGGTGATTTATCGGGGAGTGAATGCGCTGGTTGTCGTAAACGTGGGTGTTGTAAAGGCGTAAAGAAGCTTTTTTCAGTTATAGGGAATTAATTAATGATTGTGTAAATGACTATTGTTAATGGTAACATGAAACAGACTCATATTTATGGTAACAATTTCTATCATTTTGTAATTTTTATATTAGTCAAAATTTAATTTTTATAAATGTCGTATTTATTTATTTTTTTCGTCAAGCTGCAGTCTTGAAATTTCGCATACGTATTTCAATTTTATTCAAAAATATTGGAAATATGAAACTTTTATTTGAGGAACCAAAATCGGATTCAATCATAAAGGTACGTATTTTTTACATTCACAGAATATTCAGATACAAGTAATTTTTCAAAAATCAATTACTTTCTATTTATATACATTTTAACATTCTGTTACACCTATAGATTATGCAGAATACGCAAAGTGTTTTTCGATCAAACTTGCATTACAATTGATTACATTCTGGACAACTGAAGCAGCTACCAAAATTACTGGGATGAATAATTTTTTACCAAAAATTTTCTCCATATATATGCAAACAATATGATCTGCTCTATTAAATGAAAACCTCCGCAGTCCGATTAATAACAATAGCGTTATTGTACGATTTTATCAAGACGCCTTTTCTTTTTTTCTTTATTAATTTAATTAAAATATTTATATATAGAAAAAGCTTAGCGCATAACATCAAGCATTCCACTTGGGGGCACGAAAAATTATTGCTCGG
Organism: Torymus flavipes; assembly: GCA_030522905.1. Classification (NCBI taxonomy): domain Eukaryota; kingdom Metazoa; phylum Arthropoda; class Insecta; order Hymenoptera; family Torymidae; genus Torymus; species Torymus flavipes. Next base: position 13,652 of record JAPYZO010000218.1, on the reverse strand, counting down.
TTCACACGAGATTATAAATCGCCGCGGAGAGAGAGAGAGAGAGAGAGAGAGAGAGAGAGAGAGAGAGAGAGAGAGAGAGAGAGAGACTGCTAAATTTAACGACGCACCGTAAATACTTTTATTGTCAATCCGAAAATTATAGGTGTATAACTTAAATCAATGCGACGTCATTGTCGCGCGCCGCCGTATTTATTATGAACAATTAACGCTGACTTATACGACTTCAATTTTAAATATACGCGCAACTCCTAGGGCTACGGCGACAAACTTATACTACTACTATAGTAGTACTGCAATATACGCGTTATCTCTCACCTAACACGCGCAATCACTCTTTCTCACTCGAACAACATTATCAAATTGATCAATGCCGCCGCTGCGCATAAAACCCCGGCTTTACAGCCCGATTTTCATTTCAATGACCACGATTTACGGACGTCCGTAAATTTAGCGCGCTCACCGCCGCCACTTGCCACTATACAACAGTAGCGTGAAGAATCTGCATGCTTTCGCACACATATATATGTGTACCTATAGAAAGCGTTAATCAATCGCGCCCTTTAATTTCAGGCTAAATCGTCGATATCGCCCGGCGATATCCGCGCGCGACATGTATTATTATTGCCCAGATAAAGCGACAGGGCAATCGTGCAGCGCGCGCCTTTGTCGCTTGTATATGCATATATATACACGAGAGGCCGCTATCTTGGTTGTTAAGAAAAATTACCCGGCGTAATAAATGCTGCAATGGTATAGAGCGCGCACGGCCATTTGCCGATGTAAGTGATTGACTGAAAATCGCCTTTAGGCCTTTTCAACGGCCGCATAAATTTCAGTGGCGGGAAAGCCGAGGTTGTTTATGGGGGAGAGAACGCGTGAGAAGGCTGCTCTCACCGCTGATTGCAATTATACTTCGATCATGACGAATGGGGGTTTATTAGATGATAATTTTTGTATTTAGTTGGTTTATAGAGTCTCAATGATCATTGTGTGCTCTGGTAAATTTGACGTTAAAGAATATTTTTACGTGCATCAATATGTTCATAAAGTATGTTGCAAATTAGAATTCAGAAGACAAAATCCGCAACGAAAAGTATATTGATTTAAATTACTTTTAAAATCATGGTCTTTTCCTATAATATATACCTTTACCCGAGATACTGCATAAGCGTTCGATTCGTGAGAAGTTTTGACATTTCCAAAGTATAAATTCAAGGTATATACAGGCGCGCGCTTTTTATTTTTTCGTTTTGGGTTTTCATTAATTTTTTAATCTACACATTACAATACCGCTATTAACTTGGTCACGCATTACGACTTAATCAGGAATATTGCCCGCCGGGACGACTACTGCGCGACGAAGGACGCGCGGCGAAATGTGGCGAGGTGACGAACAAAAGGAATAAAAAGAAACGAGTGTAAAACGACTCTTGCATACTTCTTTTTCTCTCTCTCTCTCTCACACTCTCCTGCGAGTGTAGCGTCATGTTTATTCGCTTCTGCTGTAAACAATAGCGGTTTTATTGTAATTACATTACGTGCAGAATGTGTCGCTAGTATACTTGCGTTTACACGAGCTCCTGCAAACTTGAATCTTTCGCCTGCACCCGCATTTCCTCTATAAATTGAATTTTCCCTGTCGCGCGTGAAACCGTATAATATAACACGTTGTTTTGCAAGCCTACAATTGCATATGTGTGAACGTCGATTACGCGCATTTTTTTATCGTCCTCGCACGACAATAACATACATGTATGTGCTCCTTCTCCTTTTTTTATTTGATTAATTTAATTTGCAAAATAACGCGGATATGCAGGGTATATTATAACTTCCTATAATTGTGCGAACGTTAATGCTCTGCGAAAAATTGCTGCGCGCGTTCGTATACTCGATAAGTCGATGACTATATAACCGCGCGGTCGCATGTTTTCAAAATATTTTTATACGAGCTAAAATGTAAATGTCTCGGTTATAAATAGTTTTGAAAAAGTCGCGCGCGTTTATCGGCGCGTTTTATCGGCGCAAATGCTGGTTCTGTGTTTATACTTACACTTGCGCTCAATATTTTTGCATCCCCGCGTGTCTTCGTACATAGATAGTCGTGGTGTGTACTATTACGGCTAAATGATTTACGATGACTCGTGCATTAATCATTTAAGATTGCGAGTAGCCACTTTTTTCGAATGCATCAGACATGCGTAGATGAGTTTTTTTTTCGAAAATTTGCTTTTTGTGCATTTGATATATTACTTACTTAGTACGTAAACTGAATTATTTTTTCATTAAATTATTTGCATATATGGAATTTATTGTGATAAAGTACATTAATATCTTAATGTGTACTAAATTAAAATTTGAAAGCCTTTCGTCATAAATCATTTCCTATATATTAAATTAAATGGCTTTTAGAAAAATTAATATTATTCGTTCTCAACGCGTCTTATAAAAATTAATTTTATCTTTTAGAGGTGTATACCTCCACTTACCACAATATTCCCTCATAAAATTAATCTTTTTGCACGAACCACCGTTTTTTAAAATCGACCTAATGAACGATAAAACGCCAACCCGATCGCGAAGAAAAAAAAATCTTCTCATCCTCGCCCCATCAGTTCCTCATCATCACCCGTCTCCGATTATACATCCCCACAACGGATCCCCGGAACGTATCGTATGACACATATATATTCCTCTACCCGCAATCTGACCAGTCACGCCGAGAGTTAGTCCCACACCCACACCCATATGCTCACTTGCGGCCCTCGTCAAAGAGAAAAGCCTCGTCTACTCGGCGCCTTCTTCCTAGAACCTCGCTATACTTCGTCGTACGATCGTTAAGTATATACTTACTCGCCCACAACGCATACGCTTTCCGATTTTCGCTCGGTTTTTCGAGGCTCTAAATTTAGAGCATGTACGAGTATAGTGCACGCGCGCGTTCCGCATATCGGACCGCGAAATCTCCGGGCGCGCCGCCCGCGCGCGCCTTTCGTCACCTTGTTCGCGGATGCGCTCCGATGCGCAAGAGATACGAGTGTAGGACGCAAAGCTTCTCGGATATTCGTACACGCTATGATGATGAGCTTTGTGTTGTATGCGACGGGGGATATGGATATTTTCCCGGCGTGATTTACGAGCCAATGGCGCGGGTGGCTTTTGTTTTGTTGGCGTGTATATAGGAGAGAGAGATTTGATATTGTGCGCAAGGTTTTGTTTCGGGAATTAGGTCGGAATTCGAGGAGTGTAGGTGGATAGTGCTTTGATATGTTGGCGAGATGCACTTGTTGCGTGGGCGATCGAAATAAAGTTTAATTAAAATGTATATCTGTTGGCGAATGAAGAACGAGAAAACCTTTTTTGTTTGATTTATGCTTTTTATTCAATGCTTTTTGAACATAAATAGAGGGTGACGGAGTTTTTTATTTCGCATAACAATTGGGGGTAATATGCGTTACAATTTCGAAACGGCTGAATTATTATTCTTTTGTTGCGTATTATTGCACGCGGTCGAGCGATGATTCGCTTTGGTAGAATACTGTAAAAAATGATCGTGCTGCTCGAAGTGATTTATACGTTGATTGAGGGAAAACTAACGTGACGTTTATTTATCATTATTCGAGAGAGAGATAAAAATTAAATAGCTTAATTATAAATAATTAATCAAACGGCACTGCTTTTTTTTAATACAAAATGAGAAACAAACGCGCACTCTCGGGAAATCGGAACACGTGGCATGTACGCGGGCAGGAGAGCAAACGATGCCGTCGTGATTGAATCATACGAAGTCCACACACTTTCACGACGGATATCGCACACGCCGTTTATACAATACACTTATCAGTCCTTTGAAAATCTAGCAAATAATAACTCATTTTTACGTTATCTACAGCACTCATTAATAAAATGGTCTATCTAGGCTTATTACTTACATACTGACTACATGGGAGAACGTTGATCCTCGTTAATTATCTTCCGCTCGAGACCTGCCGTTCTTTATTACATACTACATAATATAATATATATTTACAAGTGTTCTTTTTTCATTTAGAATTTCAAATTTCACTCAAATCATAAAAAAAAAAAAAACAAAGTATTTCTGCAAATTAGCATACTCTCAACGACAAATTTGAGAAATACAAATCGCTTACATTTATTACATACCGAATCAACAGTTCTGACATATAAATATTACACATTATTCAAAAAGATCTGACTTTGGACAGCGCAAAAGCCATTCTTTTCCTATATAATACAACCTGTTTTTCTCATCATTCATTGACATTTCCTTCCACGGAAACGCACGATTCCTTGAAAACTTATAATCTTAAATTAACTTTTTAACTAGCTAAAAAATAACTCTCAACTACCTTGAAATATTTTTCGATCCGACATAACTAGAGAACCACACCGATCCAACTCAAAATCAAGCACACACGCACGCCATTCTTTATATATCACTTGCACACGTATATCCATATTATACACTTGTTCAACGCCACTTTAACATACTTCACTAATCGCACGCGTGAAAGCTCTCGTTGCCGGCGGCGGCGATCTGCATGTGATGAGCAGCGGCCGCAGCCGCGCCGACGGCCGAGGCACTGGCAGCCGCGGCGGCCGCCGTCGCTTGGTGGCTCAAGTGATGATGGTGGTGGTAGAGGCTCGAGGCGTAATACTGCTGGTGCCTGGGATGATGATGAGGGTGATGATGTGGATGGGGATGCTGCTCGCTCTCGGTCCGCTGCTCGTGGTGAAGGTGGTGGTGGCGCGCCAGGTTGTCCGCTACCAGGCCCGGGATGGCGCCTGAGAGGATATCGTGGACGGTGTGGGAGCTTGGCCAGTGGAGTGCGGAGCTGGTGTTGCTAGTGGTGGTTACTGCTGGTGGCGTGGGTCCGGTGGTGCCTGGCGGCGGCGAGGGCGACGAGGTGCTAGGCTGCTTGCACGAAGAGGCTGGCGAACTCGGCAGGGCTGCTGGAATCAGAGAGGCAGAAGAGTGGCGCGGTTAGACAGGGTGTGAGAGATTTTCATTGAGGTTTATATAGTTTTGAGATATATATTGTATAGGCATTCGTTTGGATTAGTTGAGGAAAATTAGTATTCAAAGTAAACCAGTACATTTATAGAGTTCTATGCTGATATTGAAAGTTCTTTACTTGGGATAAAAATATTCGATATATGATTTGAGTTTTTTTATTGTAATTTTTAAATATCATTATTATCAAAGCTATATTAAAGAGGATTAATAATTGAGAATTTGTATTTTACAATGATTACAATGATTTATTAAAATTTTCCATTTTTTCCATTTGGTTTTATAAGGTAACTCATGGTAATTCGATATAATTTTGCCATACACACGATTTTTACAAAAAAAATTACCGCTTCAGGTGTCCGAATCACCTAGAGTTACCTTATATTTTAAAAGTTAGATAAAATTTAAACGCCCATCGGTATTTAAAATGATTCTAAAATAATTTTTATAAATCAATTAAACGTATATCAATAAAGCGTTTAGTGAAAGATGGTACTAACTCGATTCAAATCGTAACGCCAGAATTTACTTTAAAACGTACTCACTCACAAGTACATGTTTGTATTCAATTTAAAATCGTAAATTTTCGAAAAGAAAAAAAATTTTTCTGTATTTTTAGTCATATTGTTTTATAAAGAATGCAAGATTATGCATTTTCTATATTTATATAGATATTCTAATTTTTTCTATGTAGTGTGTTCGATTTTCTTCCCGCAAGATTGACTGAAAAGATCAACTTTGAGTTTGTACCTTTTACCAGTACCATCTTTTACTAAACCGCAAAAACATACACCGGTACCATCTACCCAAAACCCGTCCACCTTTATTTAATACAACAAATTTCTCAAAATATCAAACACTACCCCACAAGCATAAACCATAAATAGTAAACCCCATCACACTCTCACTCTCAACCATCACACAGCTAATGAAAAGAAACCATCACGAATCTAATTACACACATCTCGATAAAACTCATCACTGCCCGACGACAAGGGGCGCGTGAAAATCGAGCCTCGCCGTCGTCCCGTACCCACCCTCCTCGATGGCCAGGAACCTCCTGAAGCTTCCACCTCCAGCACTAGTAGCCTCCTGCTGGTTCTCCCCCATCGCCGTCTGCTGATGATGATGATGATGATGGCTCACCGGCGGATGGTACGCCGCCGGGGCATACGGCATCGGTGCGCATAGTGCGGCTGCACCCGCGGCAGCGGCAGCCGCATACAGATGATGATGGTGATGGTGATGGTGATGATGGGCGGGATGGTGCGGATGGTGAATGGCGACGGCTGCCGCTGCGGCTGCTGCTGCGGCAGCTCCAACTTTGTTGCGCAGTATCCTCGAGATGCTCGAGACGGAGGGGACGTTGTACTTGTCGCATACGCCGTCGGATAGCAGTCTGTCGCGGATCTCCCAGGCGAAGATACCCGGGTCCTTGAGCTTCAGCTGCTTTATGTACTGGACGACCTTGGGTGTGGTAACGCGGGGCTTGCTGCCGCCGATCGCACCAGGTAGGATGCTACCGGTCTCGTGGTACCGCGCGAGGATCTTGCTAACGCAGCCATGGCTGACGCGGAGCTGACGTGATATGTCGCAGGGTCGAATGCCCAGCTGGGCGAGTTCTACAATGCGCAGGCGCACGGTGTTGGGTAAGGGCCGGCCGTTCACGAACACGCCGCCCAGTTGGTTCACCTCGCCGTATTGCTGCTGCTGGTGCTGGGATTGTTGCTGCTGCTGTTGTTGTTGCTGCTGTTGTTGTTGTTGCTGTTGTTGTTGCTGCTGCTGTTGTTGGGATTGGTGCTGGTGCTGTGGGCTCTGGCGCAGCTGGTGCCCGCCCACGTTGCCCTCTGGAACAGAGTTAAGAGATTTTTCTGTGATTATATTGCCAAAGAAAGATTTAGTATTTTTCATTTTAAACTCGTGCTAAATTTATTAAATAATCCTATTCATTATACCTAAAGCTTTTCCTTCCTTAATAAATTAAAAATCTTTCCTCATAAACGTCACTGTGAGTGACACTTTATCTCATTCAAAATTCTAGAATCTCATCAAGCTATTTAAGTCGCCCCTCGCGCATTTACATAATAAATAGGTATGCGAAACAAACGTTTCGTTGGACTCCGCTCAACCCTGCCAAAATTTTTTTCAATCTATAAACTCAACTCTCATCGCGCCCATTCGCTCCTACAAATTATGTGCTCGAACTAATTTTGTAACCTCATCCGTCGCTTCGTCCACCACCCGAAATTCACCCAACAATACACTCATAACATAACATTCTTACATACACCGCGCGGGGCTCCATTACGCAACCGAGTATACTATATCCTCTACTTCGTACCAACAATATCTCCGCGTTGCACCTCCTCCGCAATTTATCTGTACAACTCTCGTGTCCAACAATACGCTTGCGCATACCTAACCGAATTTTTCGCGTCTCTCTCTCGTACACGCTAGCTTTCGCAACCACAATAAACCCTCCCTCTCCCTTTCCTAAAGAGTTATTACCGCGCGGCGTATAAATCACGGCGCTGCGGCTCTCTTGGCTCGCTCCCTCGCACCTACGTTCCTGCGCTTTGTGTTGCTCTCTCTCTTATTCTTGAGATGGACCTGCTCGACCCCGGAATAACCCGCCCCGGCGCGCCCGCAGCCGCGCATATATATAAGTATACGTGTCAATTAATCCGGCGCTTTTTCGAGAATATTGGTGCCCGGCCGAGCGTGAAATGGAATAACGCTGAAATAGAGCGACGGCGGCGGCGGTGGCGGCAGGCGAGCAGAAATAATCGCCGGTTAATATGCGAGAGAGAGTGTGTGTGTGTGTGTGTGAGTGTACTGGGAAGGGGGATTTGTCGTCGCGACAGGTGTGACATGGAATGTGTAGGTAGGTTTGGGTTGGTTGGTATAAGTGGTGCGATTGATTTGTGGGGTTCGATTATTAATATAAGTAGGTGTATCTATAGCGGTGATAGGTCTAGAGGAGCATGTATAAGGAGAGCCTTTTTTGTGGTCGAGATGAGAAAGCGAAAAAGACTCAAGGCAATTAAGTATAGTCAGAAGCAGCGACTTATAATATGTGTCAAACCAAATCAGGCCAAGGGTTATCTTTTATATATATATAAGAGAAAAGTTGATAGCGCGGATAATTAATGACCGATTCCCTTCCTTTTTTTCTATACACGCTTCTTTTCTATATGCATTTTCTCGATTAGTTATACTCTTACTGGTGCATATTATATGTGTGATGCGTTTATCGTTCGGAAAAAAAAAGTTGTGTTGCTTTTTGAATAACCGGAGTGATTAACTTGTATTGCAAAGACGCTGATATTCGAAAATGACGAAAGAACTACAAAAAAATATTGTATCAACAAAATCAAAGAATCAGCTTACATTTAATTTCTCCAAAAACTACCATCATTCGAACACATTATTTTATTTTCTCAAATAAGCGTAACGAGAAGCACAGTGAACTGACTAATCTTATCTGATTTATGCTGGAAAAAACTATCAGCTTTTCGAAAGAAAAAAAGCACCGATAATAGTTCCCGAAATGGATTGGATTTGCTTATCGCTTTCTGCCTCGCGACAAATCTCACATGGCGTAACGGTTGCGTCTATACTTGTTTCATTTAGTTGCACATTAAACATTATCTCCGCGCGTTACGATTGAGTTAACATTCCTGTAAATGAACGGTTCAACGGCTGAAAAATTATACACGGTTTGAAAGTGATAATGTGAAGAAACCAAAGTTAATGTTTATACATTGCTGCTTGATTGGGAATAAAGAATATATCAAGTTTTATTTTTACGAAAGATATATTATAGTAATATATGAAAAAATTTTAAATCAAATAGCCGATTTTTTAAATGATTTTTAAACAGTACAGAATCATACTTTTAAAAAATTTTTCTGAAAATCATAGCTTTCTTATCTAAAGCATCACTTTTCCATATCGAAAAAAGTCTCTTTCTCTGATCTATACCCCAATACTTTAAAAAATCGAATTAAACTTCAAATCTCGATCTCCCTCAAACCTCACCAACAATCCATCATCCAAACCGGCCATCCACCGCCACCCCCGTCAAATCTTCAACGACATCTACATCCCGCTGCACCGAGATTTCCCTAACGACTCAATGAACGTCCATCCAGCACCAACAGCGCACCACTCCATTAATTCTCATTAAACCGAGCGCGTCTCCCCTCTCCACATCCATAAAAACTCCACACGCACACACACCCGCGCGAAAAGCTTCCGCCCATTACTCATTACTCCTCGTGTACAATAAAGCCCCCGTACACGCGCGCATCGCGGGGGCGATAAATTTCGCGAATGCGCTCTAGGTGAAGCAAGTCCTTCTCTCTCTCTTTCGCGCGGCATCTCCGTAAAGGCGCGCAATTCTCGGAAGACACGACTCGGGGGCGAGACGCGGAGACGCGTTTTTGCTCTCTCTCTCTCTCTCTCTCTCTCTCTCTCTCTCTCTCTCTCTCTCTCTCTCTCTCTCGGGCTCTCGTATATGCAGCAGCAGCGTCTTATTTCCCTACGCGCAAGCGTGTGTGCCTTTTTTCTCGCTCTCGTTTCTGCATCGCGCTGAATCGGACTTTACTGCCGGAGCAAATGGGCCGAGAGCTAAGGCGGCGGCTGGCTTTCGGAGGAAATGAGCGCCGATTTTTAATTTCCGTCTCGATCGCATGCTGGCCCCTTTCTGTGGTTCATGTGTGTATGTGTGAGGTTGGAGGGACTGAGGTTGCGACTGTCGGGGATTCGACGAAATCGATAGCCTCGCCGTGGAGCCATTAGGGCGGCGGGTTTTTTTAGGTGCGTGGTGATTTTTTTTGGGGGGAGGCTGGGTAAAAGCTTATCTGTGGTGTTTTTGTTTGAGAGGTGTATATGATGGTGAGGCGGAATGAGTGCACGGCGATGCGAGATTGCTTTGTTATGCTTTCAATAAGGTGCCCGTAATTATGGTTGTTAATTATTATATAAAATATTAGATTTTCGAGATTTATATTTGGTTTTTCTTGTGATTGCTGTTGATAATTATTATAGCGTACCTAAGAATTAATTAAGCTAAAGTAGGATAATTTTAGCGGCCGTTAAAAAAAAACACGTTAAAAAATTTTTTTAATAAGACACACCTTTTATTGAATATTTTATAAAATAACTGAAATTTCGTTGAATAATTCTTTTTCAGTCACTTATGAAATCTTGTTTATTATACTATATCGATTCTCACCTTGCTAATGATTATTTGATAACTGTTCATTGTAAAATGTTATATTTGAAACCTATATTTACTCATAGAACCACCTTAACTTGCTTATAGTGTAGAAAACTGAAAGAATAAAAGTATACCAAATAATATCTCACACAATCATCAAGACCACATCCTTGCACCACCAACCGAAAATATTTTGACACTCCCGAAACCAAACCCATAACTTCACTCAACCTCTCCGCCACAGAAGTATATACACAAAACCGACGCGCGACAAATTCTGACAAATCAAAAGCTCGCGGTTCACATCAATCCCCGTCGTTTTTTCCGCGATCCCAAGGAACGCCGCGCCACTATGGTATTCCTTTCAGCGAACACTTATCCCCGGCACGCGACGTTCTTTATTTGGACGTATGCCTCTCGCGTATATACGTACATCAGTCTCCTCCGACTGTTTAGACACGAATCCGTCTCACTTGTCCAAACGATGAGCGAGCGCGTAACGAGAATAATTTAGAGCGCGAGAGTAAGCGTTACACGCGCGTATGCGGCTCGCTTTTTGCTCGTTTTCGTAATATAAGTCATAGAGAGGCTGCGTGGTGGTGTATATATACGAGTAATAAAGTATCTAGCGGTTTTTTTTTGTTGTTCTTCGGAGGGAATGGATTGTCGAATACTCGGAGCTTATAATTATAGTCTTGGATGAGTTAATGTATGGTTATTCTTGAATCAATGAAGATGTTTTGTATAAAAAATTTTATTTCAATGCGGCGATCGTAAATAAGGGTGAAATATTGCTAATATTTTTTGGAATTTTATACGATACTGAAATTATGTCAGATTTAACATCACGGGTCCAAACTTGATGATTTCCGGAGTCTAAATTTAAATTTCTTTGTATCACGTCTTTCAGTCACCTTATTAATAAGAAATTTGAAATTCACTAAAAACTTCTTTCTTACAAATTAGAAAATCTACTGAACTCTACTAAACATTGAAATCAATAATCTTAACGTCGTCTTTGCTCCATTATCCCCTACAGCACCAAGACATTTTGGCCGTACCTCGTCGTCGATTATTATTCAAGTACCCGCACGGCCCTCAGCACCACCACACTTTCACACACTATTTCAAAAAACCTCAACCTCGATCCTCCTCTTCCACCTCCCCTGCAAAAAAAAAATCCGCGCGCGCGACACTCCTCGCGGATGCACATGCGTCTACTCCCCCTCCTATAAAAAAGAAAGCTCACACCACCTCGAACACACACATACACGTACACGTACGCACACACAGTCGGGCGTATATTATTAGACTTTTTCTCGCGAGGGGTGATGAATGGGTCGCGGAGATCAAAGAGCCGCCTGCGCGCGCGCGACCACTCGGTTTACACGCTTGTAATACACGTGTTTTAACCGAGCAGCGGCTGCTGCTGCTGTCGCGCGCTATGTAGAGTAGAAGGAGCGCGATTGTGCGAGTGAGCTTTTATGCAGCAGCGACGCTTTTCCGTCATAGTGTATAAGGTAAAGCTCGCACGGTGGCGGCGGTTGCCGATTGATGTGTCGCGCGAGTGTTGTTTCTCGGTTTTTTCGCTGTGGTTTTATGTGCTTTCCGAATAAGCAGCGCTTTTTCGGAAGGGTCTCTCGTGGTGGCTACTGACAAATTGAAATATGTAGCGGTTTGGGCTTCCGAGTGTCGCGCGGGTAGTATGTTTTTTTCGAGGGGGGACGAGATGAGCGCGCGCGCGGAGCTTTGATGTTAATGAAGGCTTTTTTGTGTGTTTTGGGTTTGGGTGTCAGTGGTAATTAAAGTCAGAATGGAGCTCCCAGTTGTACATATTTCTATGGGGACTTGTGTATATAGGTTTTTATCGATTGTTCGTCGATCGCTGAAAGCCGCTTTAGATTATCCACGCTTGCCCGGTGCTGTATTATACGTATATACTTTTCTATATAAATCAATTAATCAGCATGACGCGCGGGTATTAAAATTATTACGGGTAGTAAATGTGCCGATATAATAAGCTGTGTGTGTAAACGCTTCTTAGAATAACTTTGTTTGCGCAAGAAAGTGCGTGTATTATCATTATTATCATATATAATTCGCAGTGCAGATAAGGCTTAATCTCCTTTAAAAATTTTTCGAACCATCGAAGAAACAACATCTCAAACACACTCCACTTATTACACACGCCCGTCAAACACCACATACCCATTAAATTCCTTCTCGCTTCGTCGCGTCTCCTTCCGGAAAATTTCGTCATTCTCTCGTTAATTAAGAAAAATCCCAGCCCATTTCCGGCACAATACTACACATCGTCAACCCTATACCAAGGAACTAAACCACACCGCGCAAAGTGGGCGTGCCTGTTACGATCCCATCTCCTCTCGCACGTGGTCCACGCGCTTGCGGCGTATAATGCCTAATTGCCTGCGGCCGCGCGAGCGTGCGTAATCGCGTAGGTATATAACTTTTCCGGATGGCGAGTTAAGGGTGCCGAGATTGATGCGACCGCGTGTCGATGCGCGTGGGTGGCAGGCAGAGAGGAGCACATCGTATACGCTTGGTTAATAATGGCTGTTTTGCTTTCATTTGAGGAAGAGAGTGGTATAGTCGATGAGGTGCATGATGGCGTGTTTTTCGTCGGCCGAGCGCGGGTGTATAACGATGCGATGGTCGTTAGTAGGTGAACTTTGTCGGGAGTTGAGTGTTATGATTTATTAATAAGTTCGTGCGGGTAGTTTTGGGTGACGTGTTGTAGTTTGCTTTTTGAGGTTTATGAGAGGGTATATGTAGTTGGGAAATTATTAATGTTGTATAGTGGAGGGGTTGATAGAGCGATGTTTCGGGCTTTTAATATAATATTGTCGTCGTCTAATTTTATCATACTGCTATGGAAAATAATTATCATAGAAATTCAACCCTTATTATTATACACACGCTGCATAAATTTACATGTTGTGAATCTGAAAGAAATTCAGGATTTATTTAACTTATCTTCTAATTCTTTATACTTAAAAGTTTATTCTTTGAGTTCAACTAATTTGTAAGTATTCAATTTTAATTAATCAAACATCTGTTACCCTCCTAGCGTGAACTAATTAAACCATAACCATAATCATTACGAATATTTCATCAATTATATTAAACCTATTAAACTCCTTCTCACAGCCTCATGCACTCACAAAAACATCGCGACACCCCTGGCCAATCATAAACAATATTCGCATTGTCCATCTATCGCGCCTATGCGCTGACCACTCAATCTCACCGATCGACCTGCGCACTACTCTCGCGCAATCCCTATTCGGCCCTCGGCTCATAATTATAGGAACATAAAGCGCGAGAGCGTGCGACGATTGCCAGCGATCGCTTATTCCTCTCCACACACACACACAC
>JAPYZO010000217.1:0-50562 GCA_030522905.1 Torymus flavipes | reverse complement strand
TATATATATATATATATATATATATATATGCACAGTTTATCGTATTATATACTCTTCGATTTCTCCCTCGTTATGTATACTGTTAAGAAGCTCAATCACTTCCACTATATACTTCCAAGCGACAAAATACTCCTTTGACAAATAACCGCCTTTGATATTGTATACTCTGTTTTTTTCGACTTTTAATCTACTCGTTTAAAATTAGGTAAGTAATAGCACGAGCTGTGATTTAGGTACGCGATGTCTGCGAAGACTATAAAGCATTCGCTTGATGAATCGAATCACAACTATCGTACATGCAGTACAGGAAATTTTTTATCGCATTACGTAATCAAAGACAAAATTTTTTTGTTAAAGTCGAGTAGAAGAATAGCCAAAGAATTCAAAAGCAATATTGACGAACTGGTTGTAAATCGAATCGAAAAGTTCTGAGAGACTAAATTTTTAAAGAAAAAATAAATCGACTGATTTTATAACTAATACTTTGGGCTATGATGAGAAAGGACTTTATTTATAATTCATCAAAAAAAAAAGAAAAAAAACGTTTCGAAAGAAATTCATTTTTATAGATTTATTTTATGTTTTATATTTTAGTTCTATTTCTGGCAATAAAAAGGTTACGTCTTTTGGCCGTTCTTCTGTCGAGTGCAATACTAATAATACTCAAATAAAAATTTGATATTCCTCTATTGAGATATTGAATGTATAATTTAACGATAATTTTTAACGAAAATTCACATCGAAATCAGTGACTAATATTGGCACATTGAAGGTGGAAAATGAATGGTGCCCAGACTTAACTGCCAGATACTCTATCAATATGATATTATGAATTATAATTTATGAATCTACGCGTAATTTTAAATTAGTTCCCGGTTATTGTAGGTAAATTTTATCAGCTCTCTAATCTATATTTATACTTATGTTAAAAGAATTATACCGTCCTGTCTTGTTAAGACGCATGATTTAATAAAAATTGATTGACTGACTTTTAATTTGAGATTTTAATAGTGAAATTAATCTATGTATTTTAAAAGTGATTATTGTAAATGATCTGAAAAAACAACTCTTACCAAATTGTGATTTTAATTAATTATTTGATGGTTTCACGACAATAGACTTCTGAATTCAGTATTTCGTATGGTTTATACCTAATCATCAATAAAATCACCTAAAACTTATAAATATTAGAGTAATGTCAACATTTCTAAATCATATTTATTTGTTTATTTGCCTGTGTTCAAATTTACTCAAGTGTTTTTTTTATTTACTGTCTTTTTTGGGGTCTTGTTTGGAAAATCTTGTTTGCTCCCTGCTTTATAAAATAATTTCACCCGGTCTTACCTTTCTTTGCAAATTTATAAATTAAGCTCTCATTGCGCTTTGTTTCAGTTCGAGTGAATCGTGAGATTAATAAAAAAAACTAGTTAATGTAGATTTCTAGATGCATTTTTTTAGACAATTATTGCTCTATTCTTAGATGAGATCATTTCTCACTATTTTTTAAGAATTCTTAAAAGTAATGATAAACGTAACTTACTTATAAGACATAGGTGTGAAATTGAAAATTTGTAAAATGTGAGATCGATATTATAAATACATAATATATTTTTTGTAGATTAAAAACTAAAAGTAAAGAGTCTTCAAATAAATCGCGAACGAAGATTAAGCGTATATAGAATTTTTAAATTATATATTATGTGTATTATAAAATATAAAACAATACTCAATCGCAAAAAGCAAATGAGTCTTAGAATCCAATAGGTTTGCCGCAAACGACGAGCAATGATTCTTAGTGCGATTTTTCTTAAATATAAATACTTGAATCGTAGCGAAGATTCATTCTTTCAATGAGTTACCATGGTAACAAATCTACAATGGCTTCTTCCATTTTGTTTTTTTTGTCCCGCTTTCTTCTTATAAAATAGAGAAAGTTTCCTTGTTTTTTTTTTTTTTTCAAATACTTAGCAAATAATTATCAAGACGTTGTAGACCATTTAATAAGTGCTATAAAATACTCAAGCTTTCTTTTACTGAGTTCGGAATAAGAATGTCGTCTCGGACTGAAAAAGTGTGTAATTAAAGTGATATGTCCGTTTAGCGGAGGGTAAGGAAAGTGTAAGTATGTCTTCAAAAATAAAATCGATCCGTCTTTAAAACAATGCTGATCTAGAAAAGGATAATGTTAAATTTTTAATTATATTAACAAAATTAAAGATGATGACTAATACTTACGAATCGAAGATGCTCACGATTAAGCTCTGTCAATGTAGTACAAAAATCAATAGGTCGTTATCATACCTAAATAATGCTATAATCGTAAATAACGTTATACAGATAATGCATTGATGATTGTAATGAAAAGACGAGGACAATGACGACGACTACGACAGACGTAAAAAATAATACGATGATGATATTACAAAGAACACGATTAGATTGTCCGAAAGTAAAGTTTTTGCAACAAATCACAGTAAAATTCATAATGACTCCAGAGTGGATTTGTAACAGACTTGTCAAAGATGCTGTAGCGGCCTCGGTTATTTTTGTAACGTATATATAATCCGTCTGTCTGTATGTATGATGTTGTGTACATAAAAAATAAAATTTAACTTTGTTAATGGAGTCGTAATATATAGATGTGTATTTATATACATAATGCGCATAAAAATATTATACATAAATCCAATTAAAACGAAAACGGCCTTATTGTAACAGACGTGTGCGCGTATTCATGGTATATAGGCCTGCACGGCGTATATACAAAGAGTTTTTGTGTATATATATATAATATAATAGATGTTTCGATGCTCGCAAACAATACTTACATATATATATGCACATTTACATGTGTGTGCGCATCGACGAATTGCGCAATGATCGACGTGTTCCACACGTGCGTGCAATCTCTCGAAAACGATTGTAACGGGAGATGTTTAAGGTGTGTGTATGTGCCGCGCGTGGGCGGAACGAAAGAGAGAGAGAGAGAGAGAGAGAGAGAGAGAGAGAGAGAGAGAGAGAGAGAGAGAGCAAGAGAGAAAAATTCGGCGTCTCGTATATATACACACGTTTCGTTTTTATCCCTAAACTTGCGCGCGCGTGCATTCTCAATATCGATTGTTCTCCCGCCCCCTCGGCTCTTTTTGTTTCTTCGATTCGCACGCGTGCGCGATGCATAAATTACACGCGGCTCTCTCATTAGAGCCGTGAGTCTCGAGGGCCGAGTGTGTCGTTTCTTTGTGTCTTACGTGCGTATATGTAAATTTCGTTCGCAAGCCAAAAAAACGCTCAGCAAATTGTGTATACGCAGACGACGATATTGCGCGATGCGCGCGCGCACTTGCCAATATACGTACTTATATTGGTTCACGAGACAAAAGAACTTGTATACATTTTTATATTCTTTAGGTAAAAGCCAGAGCTTGCGATCGATCTTAGTACCGGCGTCTTAATTCAAAGGAAATTTTTCTTCGTAATTTTAGGATGGTATAATTAAGACGGTAATAGATATGTATAGCTTTGAGATGTTGCGAGAGCCGATTAACTGTAGGCGGCGTGTATATTTATATATTTCTTGAAAAATTAACACACACAATGTATATGAAAGCGCTAAGTACTGTGCAAAACGACGAATTTATCGTTCCAGTGAGAATTACGAAGGTTTCCGGAAAAATAAACTAGATTAAAACGAGATATATTCGCACTCTTTACCTGTCGAGTTTTGATCTCAGGTATATATACTATATCGTACACGTCATCATGACACGAAGCTCTCTATTAAATACGCGCGCACTTACGGCTAAACGGAACTTGCTCTTCCGCGATGTATGTACATACATACACATACGCGTATTGCCCGCAAAAATGCAGCTATACTGTATATCGATAGGGCCACTCCGCTTTTCGAGAGCGACTCTTTGCGATGCGTCATATTATATTATATGTATATGAAGTGCAGCGCAAGACGGAACCACGTTAATATATATAGAAGGGGTCTTTCGTTATTACACGTACATAGTTTGCTTGTATATGGGGTAAAAAAAAGTTGCGTCTTGAGCAAACGAGACTCTTTACATATCGAGTATAATAAATTTAATTTATTTGCACTAACGCCGCGTCGAATATGTTAGTTCGGTTTACATATCATGTACTTAAAGGAGAGAGAGAGAGAGAGAGAGCGAGAGAGAGAGAGAGAGAGAGGGAGGAAGCGTTTGTTATCGCGCAAAAAAGTTTACTTAAGTTGAGATGTCATTTTTTTTGTTCGTTTAAAGATATATATAGTATATTATAAAAAAAAATATAGAATTATTATTATTATTATATTATTATTATCATTATTATTATTATTATGTGAATTGCAGAAATGGCGAGCGTTCGCGCGCTTCGACGTATCTCGTTGTTATGTTATAGCGCCAGAGTACGGTATATAATAATAGTAGTCAACCAGTGTACATCGACATCATGATGCATCGACAGAAATGACGCGCCAGCGCGATAATAGACTCGGCAAGTTTTAAAGCAACGACCGTAAAGATTATATGTATCTATTATTTTTGTACGTACTTTTAATAAAAGTTTGTATGCTTTTTTGTATTTAAACGCTCATATATATTTTCCTGAAATCTGAATTCATCAATTTTTTCTTTCTTTCAACCTCCTTTTTCATTCTTTAACACTGCCATTCATTTAATATTGCAACAACGGGGCACTCGAAACATATTATTAATAAATAAATAACTTTTTTTATTTTGAAGAGAAAATAAATCATTGATAATAAAAATTTCCACTTTTCGAACACACTCTTCACGTTTGGTTTATATTTTAAAATCATTTTGGAAAAAAAAACAATTGGTACTCCTTTAGTTTGAGAAAAAATCTTTGAAGTTTCTAGTACAATTTAAAAAAAAAAGTATTACATTTACAGTGTACGTAGCGTATATATACAAAATCATAATATTGTTATTCTAAAAATGTTCTTGTTGACCAATATACTTGATAAATTTAATTCAACTTGCAATTATAAAAATATCTATAAAAAAATATTGCAAAAATGGATTTTTCAAGGATGCAGTATGTTTTTGACATTTTCAAATTATTGGCTTATAAAGGCGATTGATGCCACACTTACGAGACACCTGAAAACTTCAATTTAGTATTTCAAATAAGTTAAGTTGAAAGTATGTTACAAATATACACTATTTTATATGCTACTTTATATTACGCTATTTTATAGATATATAATTTTTTTCTAAAACCGACATCTAAACCATAAATTAAAGCACATCAAATCAAAACCGGAGCGGCGTCCGGTAAATATCATTCAAAATTCATAGTTTTTGGCAAGACATGGGTACGATTCTTCGATATTTTATGATTTTAAAATTTCTTGTGACACTCATTTATTTATATTTTGTGCAATAAGGGGAGAAAATTCAAAATTGTCGCTTCCAAATAAAAAGACTTTATCTATCCAATCCAGTTGAAAAAGGACTTATCTGGGAATCCGGTAGAAAAGGGTCCTATCTCACACGCTAATTGCGGTTTGATAGGCATACACACCGGATTCCGAGATAAGGCCTTTTTCAACTGCATTCCGAGATAAGGCTTTTTTTATTAGGAAACGATGAATTGAGCTATTTCTAGCAAGGGTGAAAACAGCTCACCAGAGTCTTAAATAGCTCTTCTTCCTGTGTTACACACCGTATTTTTTTCAACGAGTGGACGAAAGGGCCTTTTTATATGCATAAAAGTTAGGTAGATGATCGTGAATTTCGAGTCGTGCACAACACAGTTAGAAATGATTATATTGTTCATATTTTATCTCAAATGTCCGCGCCCTTTTTATATCAATTATATCTACATTGTAAATATTCACTATTTTGTAATTTAACTTTAAATGTTTTCAATATCACTCTAAATTGGCCAAGAAGCTTTGAAGTGCATGAATTTGATATAGTAAAATTTTCTTTTTTCCCTGTTCAAGCGGCGAAAACAGCACATTGTGCAACAAGTGTGCCGAAGATATAAAAAAATTTACAAATATCTTCAGATTTGGATTTTTCTCTTTCCTGTGGTAATTTGAAAAAATATTAATCAAGTTTCAAGTATAAAAAAGCATAAATATTTATTTACAATGAATTCTTACAATAATTTCACAATATTTACTTAACATATACAATTATAAATACATTAATACATAATGTGTATAATATTAATCTAACTCTGACCAGTGTTGCCATCGGTAAACAATACATATAGTAATAATATGCATGTAAAAGTGGCGATTAATCGTCACAATCAGGCTCTGACATTAATCGGTTGTATGCTTCGAAAGATTTTTTTTTCAATAAATAAATTCGAAGAGGAACTTCTTTATTTTCTTGGATATTCTTTGGATGCTTAATATATTTAGGCAGCTCTGGGTTCTTATCTCTCACTCTCTTCTCCTTTTCCTCTCCTTCCAAAAGAAGTTGTCTTATTCTGGACCTGATTTCCTTTTTGGAATTGTCCTTTCCAGCTGCCTTTTTTATGTTTGCGCCATGTAGAATCAACGTCTTAACAATAGTTGCATTTCTATGCTCCAGCGCAATACGTAACGGGGTTAGACCAATCCACATGTCATTTGGATATGCTTTATATTTTAAAAGCAAGTCGACCATTTTCAGGGAATCCTGTCGTGCGGCAAGGTGAAGGGGAGTTGACCCGTCATTCGCACGCAATTTTGCATCTGCTTTGAACTCTCGAAGCAGAAGTTTTGCGACATCATATTTATCGTTTAGTATGGCTGTGTGCAAAAACGTTCGACCGTGCGGTAATCCTCTACTGTTGACATTAATTTTGTATTTTACTAGAAGTTCCAAAATTCCACTGCCGCTTTCGATGGCAAGATGAATCTTTTCTTCATTATTACTCGTAGCCATTGTTTCTCCTGACGTCAATTTGATTGTTCAACTGAAAGTAATATTTGATTAGATTAATTTAAACGACTTTTATTTCCTTCGAATTCTCATCATCATAGTGAAAAAATCAATAACAGATTTTAACTCTGAAAAAAAAGAAGTGAAAAAAGCGTGCGCTTTTTATTGGTTACTTACTTGACTACTATTGCTTGACAAATATTAGGATTTGATAAAACAACTTTATGGATGCACTTGATCGGTACACAGAATCAACAAATTTGAAAAACTTGTACAAAAATTTCTTAAACCAAACAGTGTCTTATAGATGCAGCGTGGCCTCAACACGGGTTCGGCCTGGTTGACTGACTGACTGTCAACTGAATGGACGAGTACACGATTTTGCCTTAAATACCTACAGTGAACCTTAGGAAAAGCTTCTGCTTGTGTACCTTAAGTCATTTTCTATTACAAGTAGGTATAGGTATAAGGAGTAATTTTTCTCTGCGCAAAGGTTGATTGAGCATCAGGGTGTAAGGGATCAAATAAACTTTCCCTACCTGGGGTAGAGGGCAGCTTTCTCAATCTGTATTTTCATACCTGCGTTTATATTAGTGCCCATTAAGTAACAATATATAGGCTAGGTACTCAGGTAACAATCGTCGCCACTTCCCCTTTCCGAAAATCTGCACTTTTAAGGAGTAAAATATTGGTTTTCTCCTCCTACCACCTGACAGTAATATTTGATGCCGTTTGTTTATAATTGTAGATTTTCTTAATACTACAAGCGACTGTCTATATATATTAATTCAGACAGCGTTTAGTGGTAGATTCGCAAATCAGCAAAACAGATAATGATAATGATCCCTGCCCTTGCGACTCTTCACCACTAAGTCGATAAGCTTTAACATATAGATCTTCACAAACGATTATCCATTACGGTAGAATTAGTGATTCTTGGAAAAGGAAGTAGTTCGATGAGAAATGCCGGGACGTCGATTGGGAAAATTGTCTCCCTATCCGAAGCAGACCAACTTTGTTGTTAAAATAATTAAAAGTAAAATAATAGATTTAACATAGCTATATATGCCAAATTTTTTGTGTTATTATCCACATGGTAGTCCTATTTATGAAACAAGAACATAATCAGTCGAGATTCGGAAAGTTTCGATGAATAAATATTAACTTTAAATTTTTATATGTATAATAAAAATACTTATCAACAATACAAAGCATTCGAATTTGTCACGTGACCAAATACGTATTTCTGTTACTTAATTTTGGTATGTAATATAATCACGTATCAAAATTCCGGAATTATTTTCAACTGGACGCAGCAATTTATTACAACTGCTAAGCTACTATAGAGCCAACCTCTGCGGTGTCGGTAACAGGAATCCAAATTCTTTATTACAAAGAACTGAAGATTGGATGATCGTTGGAGCAATCTATGACGCTCTTCACATAACATTTTATTTTCGGTTACTATACGGAAAGGTCACTATAGTAAACGAAAAGAGCTACATTATAATAATATACTAAAAAATAAGAAATGTAAGTTTAGAAATACTAAGTTCTAATTTTTATATTGATTTTGAAAAATTCAGGCAGAAGTGTGTTCTATAAAAAAAACTATGAAAATCTATGAAAGTTTATGAAAGTCTATGAGAATCTATGAGAATCTATGAAAGTGTATGAAAAACGTATAAAAAACTTTCGAAATTGGGACGCTCGCGTAGCTTTTTCATATAGTGTTACGGACGTATAGGTTCTTTATTTGTTATTTAGAGATATATTCGAAAGGGAGAGAGAGAGGGTTTCGCGGCGGCTCGTTCCCGTTCTGCCGACGTGTGGAAGGAGGCCGGATGTTCCAAAACTAGAAATGCAAAAGCTGGGCTTTTTTTTAGTAGCCCACGACGGCCGTCGTCGACGGAAGATCATCTATCCAACGCCGCGCGCAGATCGAGCGCTACACGTGCCGGCAGACTGGCAAGTCTCATGTCTACGTGACAATAGTTTTTCCTAGTTTTTTTCCTAGTTTTTTTCCTAGTTTTTTATAATTTTGAATAGACTTTCATAGATATTCATTATTTTTCATAGATTTTTATAATTCTTTTACAAATTCTATTTTTCTATGAAATTTTAAAAATGTTTTAAAACAAAATTTTTAAATTTGATTTTTTAAATTTCATAGAAAAATAGAATTTGTAAAAAAATTATGAAAATCCATGAAAATATATGAAAAATAATGAATAACTATGAAAGTCTATTAAAAATTATGAAAAACTGTGAAAAAAGTGTGTCAAAGTGACCCAATTTCGAAAGTTTTTTATACGTTTTTGATAGACTTTCATAGATTCTCTTAGATTTTCATATACTTTCATAAACTTTCATAGATTTTTATAGAACATATTTCTGCTAGGGTCATTCTATCTAAATGATGTAATTTTATAAGCATTTTAAATTTTATAACGGTCTTTCTTCAATATCGTGATATTATATATTATTACGATAAATATTAGTGCAGGAACGCATTACAGACACCTTCATTACCGACAGATCTAGGCCCACCGTTCCTGTTCGCGTTCGCATGCGCGTACACCGGCGACTCCGCACATGAGAATTGAAATTGATGCGCCATGTGGATTTTGACCGTTGCAAACAGTGCGGCTAGCTTAATGTTTACGTCTATGTGTATTTGTATTTAAAAAAGTCCGCTACTCGGTCAATCAAAGTCAAATATACTAATGTCTCGACTTCCGCATATAACAAGCGAAATTTCTCGCCAGATATGTGTTTCTTGTTTATAATTGTTTCGTGAATGATGATTTGGTGAACAAGTGCCGAAGAAAGCGATAAAAATGAGTGCTTCGTCAATTTCAACGCCTAAACAAAAGGGCGACTTATATTTGGCATCTTCCCTGTGTGATGGGCTGGAAGACAATGATTTAAAGTAAGCTGTTTTGATTTTTTAGCTGCAAGGTAGTAACGGCCTGATTACATTGTTTCTAATTTTGCAGACAAGTGACAACACTTTTGAGAAATAAAGAAGCTGATCCTAATGTACTGATGCCTTTACATGGCATTACACCATTTCATTTAGTTATTGGAAATGACTCGTTAGCCTTTGCAGAAGAAGTGACTAAGTTGTTTTTACGGCATGGAGGCAATCCTAATGTTAAGTAAGTGTTATCACTCCAGAATATGATTATATACATAGTATTTTAAAAATATCTCATAAACTCACATTTATAATCTTAAGGAATTTTGACAATAATTTTATGTTAATAATATTAATATTTAAAGTTAGAAAAGTATTTTCTAAAAAAGAATGAATTTAATATTTTCATCACACAAACAGATCAGTTGATGGTATGACACCAGTTCATGTAGCTGCAGCATGGGGAAGAACAAAAATTTTAGAACTTCTGCTTGCTAATGGGGGAGATGCACTCTGTCTTGATACAGATAGTTGTTCTCCATTTCATTATGCTTTACAAGGAGGTCATTATGAAGCGTTATCAATACTAAGTAAATACTGTATTACTGATGAGACGGATGAAGATGAAAAACCTAAATTTAAACGAGAATTAGGTAGGCATGCCAAATATGTATATATGCTTTGTAAAAATTTAACAGCTTAGTTTATACATTTCATTACCATTCATTATTAATCATGCATAAAAATGATTTTTAACAATTTAAAATCACAAAACATATGATTATTTATATTTCAACTTTTTAGGTAAGGTTTTAGTTAATAATGGTGAGGTACTAGCTGAGTACATAGTATCTGATGATTCATCGTTTGAAAGTTCCTCCAAAACATCTTTCTCAACCGATAATAACTGTAATGATAAATCAAATACTAGCGATTATGCAGGAGATAAAGGTTCATCAGATACAGCTTCATTGAATAATCATTTTGTCACTATGAGACGAAATCAGAAGAAAAGACTTGCTCAAGATCAAAGAAAATATAGTGATAAGAATTATGAAGAAAATAGCTTTGATTTTAAAAGAGAGACTGCAGAAGAAGAAATAAACTTAATAAATGAAATAATTTCTCAACTCTCTAATTCAGTTACTAGTGACATAGACATAAATAGTGCTTCATTTCAGAATTATGAAGATGAATGTATGGTTAGTTGTAAAACGAGTTCACCTAAGAGAATGCAAATGACAATGACATTCAACAGACCAACAAAGCACAATGAACTTTCTGCATCTGAAAAATTGACTACTAGAAGACGAAGCTCAACATTGCAAGTAATAAAACAGCATAATCATCTTCCTCATTTGAGGAATAACAAAATCTTAGTAAACAATCTTAAAAAGACATCTATTGTATCAGAAAAAAATGTATTTCCTAAAACATCATCTGAATCTACTAGTAAAAAGACTATAACAAGTAATGTTACATCGACTAAATCTCGAACTCCGATTCGCGAAAATTTGTCAAATGTGAATAAATGGATTGATGAAACAATCATAAGTAAATCGCCAAATTTAGTTATTAAGGAACGTCCACATGAAAAAAAAAAATATTTCAAAACTCCAGTTATAGAAAAAAAAACGTCTGTTTTCTCTACTAAAGTATCCAAGTCTTCTGCTGTCACACCAAGTAAACTTAAAACTCGAAGTCCAAATACTTTTAAAAATCAGTACACTCCAATTAGTCGAATACCAAAACCAAAGAAATACTTTATAACTCCAGCTAATTTAAAAACTAGCATGAAAAGCTTGAGAGCAACACCAATGACTGTCATTCCTAATAAACGTAAGGTTGATTCTACAAAAAAAACATCCACTACTGAAAAGCCTAAACGCTTGACTCCTTTAAATCGTACTTTCAGCAAGTCTGAAAATTCAACACCATCATTTTCTGCTGGAACCGAAAAATCAATGAGAAGTGACCATTGCAAAGAAAATTTAAAAAGTATTGTAAAAAGATTGGATGAACATACGTATAATAGTGATGAGAAAGATGCTTTACTTAATTTAGAAACATTTTCGACAAATAAATCAAAAAAATCGAATCATAAAAGTGGTTTTACTTCTGAAAAAAAATGTAACAGATTACAATCAGCATGTGAATTAATATCTGGAGTGGGAATACTTGATTCTGGAATCACATCGAAATCGGATTCTAAATCAGAATCCGTCAGTAATAAAGATGATGAAATACCATCAATACGAGAAACAGAATTAGATTTGAATCGAGCCATTCTTGATTATCTTTCTAATGCTGAATCCAGTACAGAAAAATTTAACACAAAAAATAATAATGTTTATAATAGCTTGTATTGTGAGTCAGGATCTATGTTATCGGATTCAAATGACAGCTTTTTATCTGTGGTTAAAACAAATGATAATTTGAATATTGACAATGGCACTGATTGCTGGAAAGAAGCTTATGTCCAACCATCAGTATCACCAGATAGTGACTTAATCTCTTTCAAAGATAATTCTTTTACATCTTGTAAGAAGTTAGATTCTGATGCATATCTTAGTGTAGATGAAGAATATAAATACGAGGATCCTGAAGAAGGCGTTGTTTTTCTTGAAAGAAGACTGTGTGTTACACCATCCTGGTAAATTTACGAAAAGATATCTTTTATACCAAATAATACTTTTAAATGCTTGATTTAAAAAAATGAATTTTGTTTTTCAGTGGGTCATCAGATATGAATACATCATACTATTCCTGTAGCACTACAAAGTCTGAACCATTACCTCAGGAATTATTTCTTTTGGACAATGTAACGCTGCGGGAAAGACTTAAGAATCTTGGCGAAAATCCAGGGCCAATCACTGACACGACACATCGTTTGTACTTAAAACGCCTTCATAGATTGCAGTCTCAAGGCCGAAGGCCTATTCATCAAAAATCGACTGCAAAGGATTATTCTAGGCACTCAGTTAATATGGATAAAGAAAAAGAATTAATTAAGTCGTCTTTGCTCTCTATAGATTGGATAAAAAATCTGGACGATTATGATGCTATCGAACAAAAAGTATTTCTCGAATTTGCCACTCCCAATCCGTCGCGCAAATGGCGAGAGGGCACGAGCAAAAGTTCCTTCAATTATTTATTACTTGATCCACGGATTACGAAAGATCTTCCGCGAAGAGCTGCAGATCTCACTTTGGCAGAAAAGTGGGAAACATTTTTATCAGCCATTTTCTATGTTGGCAAAGGGAAGCGATCTCGACCATATGCACATCTTTATGATGCTTTCAAAATTTGGGTAGCTCATGAACAAAAAAATGTCAATAATGTTAAGATTCAAAGAATCCTTGATATTTGGAACGAGGGCAAAGGAGTTGTTGTTCTACACGTATTTCACAATACAATTCCGGTCGAAGCTTTTACAAGAGAAGCAATGATGATTGAAGTACTGGGTACTCAGAAATTAGGAAACTGTAAGTTTGGTGATTATTATGGAGTTGTGGCTACTTGGAGGTCAAAAAACAAGCGTGAATTAGGTAGGTATCTACTTTTTAAAGCAATGCAAATATTGCTTTTGGAGGGAGAGAGACAAATTTTTCCTGATAATCTGTGATTTCTATAAGATAAGACTAAGAAATGATGTATATAATATGTACGTTATAATTTAAGATTTTTCACATGTGATATAGTATTTATTAGATTTTATTGTGCCAATTTGTGATTGGACTTATTCTAAACATGAAGAAGTTGATTTATGATCTCAAGTAAGATGAACAATTTAGATTTCATGTAACACATGTGTAATTCATAACTTTATTATAAATTTCTTGCCACGTACTAGGTAAAAAATGTGAAATAATATTTCAATAATTTTGTCAAACTTAATTTTTAACGTCTTATGCCGTAAGAAAAAAATCGTATTGATTTTGACAAAAAAGCCTCGTTGTTTTGACTTGTAGAAAAATCTTTAATTATGTTATTATCGAAAACTTGCCTATAATTTAACGCGTATAACAAAACTTAAGATTATCAGAGTATTTTTTAATAAAGAAATTCCATATATTTAATTTAGCACGTATGGAATTTTTATGCAATTGTTTGTAAAGAATAAATGTAACTACAGTTATAAAGAGAAACTTTTATTTTTTGAAAACCAAAGTATTATATATTATACTTATATTATGTTTATGCTTTAGTAAAATAATTATCTGAAAGAAATAAAAATTATAATAAAGAATCCGTAAAAATAAAGTATTGTTAGATGTTATTAAGCTGTAAAATTTTTTATTTTTAAAATATATTGTAAAATTGAAATCAATTGACTTAAAAAAAAAGACTAATGTATGAACTTACAGAAATAATGATAAATACTTTTTTACCATCATTTTTCATATATAAATGTTTTTCTTATCAAATATATTGATAGCCTAAATCCCTTTATTTCAGTTGTCTAGCCCATATATTTTTGTTTATGAAATGTTTTTTAACTAGAATATTTGTTGTTCCGTCGGCATTATTTAAGAAAAATGTGGCCTGATATTGAAATTTTATAGACGCCTTAGTATAGGCAGTGTATCGGGTGTAGCAAGCAAGAGACGCAAGCTCAGCAAAAACTACTAAGTTCTAAGAATTCTCATATTCAAACATTGATATCTTGAGCCGCCCAAACTGTATTAGAATGACTTCATACCCGCGCAAGGTGCAGTTGGACGAAAAGTTTCCGACCATTCGCTTGTCCGCTCAGCACAGTTAAGTTCAGTGATATATTGACGTCCTTAATTGCAAAAGTTGTTAAAGTTTTTATTCTAAAATATTCGTTCAGTATATTTCATTAATAAAAGTGGCATTTATGAATAAATTAATATTTCTACCATTCGAAATATTAGTCAAAATAATCAAAGTTGAAATGCATAAATATATCTAGTGAAAATAAAGTAGTTAAAATGAATTTTAATATCTCAGATGATCTTGAAAATATGAATAATGTTCAACGACCAGGTTTGATTATTATTTTACAAAATCTTGATTCTTCGACTTGTGAGTATTACGTTTATTTTCATAATTTATAAAATTAATCAATTAAAATTTCATGCAATGTGTTTTTGATGATTATTATTATTTTTTTTAAACCTTTTTAACGGCATTATTAAATACAAAAAATTTGCTACTATTAATTCTGAATTTTAATAAAAGTATCTATTGTCGAAATATATCTTATATACACAGAAGAATTCCCTTTTTTGTAATGCAGAAGACTTTTGTTAATATGATATATTATTATTTTGGTCATATCAATTTGTATTTTATTTTTGTTAGTAATAGAAGTTTTATTCTTTTAATTAGCAACAAAGGTGAGTTTAATTGCTATATTATAGTATATACAGTGCATTAAAAACATATATAATTAATATAATTTTGAGTTTATTCATTACTGTGTATTGTATTACGTATTTGAATTTATGAAAATATTTTTACGTCTACCTAAATATGGATCCCGGTATCAAGGGTCAGGTTTCCGCTGACGTTATGTGTTGTTGACAATCGATTACTTCGCAAAAAAGTTTGTTTTATTTTAAATTATTTTTTTACGATATAGCATTACATAAATTTAATTTACTTGAATGAACAAATTTAAGTATATTTTCATACGAAAAGTTGTAGTGAACCCAAAGTAATGCATCGTATTTTGGTACAGCGCATAGATGCTCTACCTACCCACACATCTAAAAAGATAGTCAATTACCTACCAACGTAACTGCAAAATCCTCATGAATTTTTCTGGTATCCTTGAATATTAAATGTTCAAATAAAATCTTTGAAAATTCAAATAAGCGCGCGTAAAGCAGCGCTACCGGTAAGTCCCAAACCTGCAGTGAGCGAGGTTACCGGCTCGACAAATGGGCACAGCAGCGCAGCAGTAGCACATAGCAAAGTACAGGAACGAACGGAGCACAGCTGCAGCGATCTGCAGGACTGCAAGCAGCAGCCGCAGGGATTACTTATCAAGCAAACAGGGCAAGCTCAAGTTGGAGCTGCCTGCGCAGATAGTGTCAATCGTTGCTTGAGGCTTTCTTTCTCTGTCTCCTGACAAAACAACGGACTTGTTTACGTCCTCGTTTTCCGCCAACGGATTCGCAGGACGGTCGTCCGCACACACTTCTTCGCCGCCAGACCCTATACGTGAGTTTCTCGCTTTTATCAGCGACGCACAAAACATCTTAACGTTCGTGCTCTGGGCTCGTAAAACTGCTCTCCGAGAACAATCGGCATTTTAGGGTTATAATTTTTTGTTCGCCCGCTGGCAGTTAGAGCTCGCGACTCGATTTTCCGCGACCGATGATTTCCCTCGGGCGTTTTGGGCAGATGTACGGAGGTTGAGAATGTGTGTTGGTAATGAAAGGAATGGCCAATGGTATAGTGTATAGGCGTATATCTATATACGGTTTTGATTGAAAGTGAATTTGTATGCATGTGAAGCTACCCCTCTGGTTTTCTATACTTACACGGTTGATGCTCCAGAGCTCACTGTAGATAAATTATAGTCTCATTGGTGGCTTAATTATTTTAAATCAAACTTTTATTTTTGTTATAAGTTACATAATGCAGTGTTAAATAGTAATAGTTGAAATTTTATGTTTATTGAATTCTTAAAATATGATTTTGGAAATATCCTGTTATTGCATAATGTAAATTTTGAATCTTTATTTTAAATTATGTTTTATATAATTTATATGCCATATACCTAGTCAACTAATTTCTTTATGTTATTCTTAGAAACTTATGGAATTTTTAGATTTTTATAAAATGACTTTTACTTATTTAAAACATAATTACATCCTTAAATATATTGATGAGATACAAACAAAACAAACATAAATCAAAATATAGTTGACTAGTTTGAGCAACTTAAGTCCATTATGATTTGTATTATTAGCTTAATATATCCTTTTATTTATAAAATTTATGCTGAAACGTATGATTATAGAAAGTGATTTATTTGTTTAATATTTTTCAACTTATTCCTACTTAAAAAAGTATAACTTGATTGATAATGACATGGTTATATATCAGTCTTACTGAATTTAATTAGTATTTTTGAAAGATATTTATAAAAGTTCTCCTTAGAGATAAAAAATCAATATTTTAAAATAAGTTCTATAATTGTAATAAAATACTTTATAATTGTAAGTACTGCAGATATATAATTATTAATATTTAAAATATTTCAATCATTATTTAAGTATGAACTTATTATTTCAGGTAAAAAATACTGGAATATAACACATTTAACTGAAGCTCTATACAAGGCAAAATGGGTAAGAATTTATTTAAATTGTTTAATTCAAATGTTTATGAAGTAAAGTTGTTAATATATCATCACATTACAGATAAAATTGCATTAAAAATCGAAACTGCTCCAGATGGCACAAATCAGATGTTTGCTCAACCTATTATGAGTAAGTATATTTTTTTAATAAAATCAACCTAAAAATACATAAGGCTCTCCGCTTATTTTATTAAAATAAAAAGTTTTTGTTTATTATACTATTCCATATTGAGATTGTCGATGTATTATATATTATGTTCTTGGACAAAATAGTATTAAAATTGTTTTTGTTAAAAATTACTATATATTTAAAAATCTTATTTGATTATCATTGAAATCAGGTTGATATGCCTTATGTATATTTATTATTTATAACTGCATACACTGTTTTAAAACTGTGTAAGTATAAACTGATGATAAAAAATAAAGGTTTGTCAAATGTTTTAAAGAACACAGGTTAATTCCTTTAATTTTTAAATATTGAAAAAACTAATGCATGTTGGTATTATTTTTATGTATAAAAAAATATTGTGTGCTACTGACAAAACTTTATTTTAAAATAACAATAATAGATATCAATGGAAATATTTTACAGCTACATATTCAACTAACCAACTATATTCTTTTCTCAAAGAGGAACTCATTATCATCGCAGATGATTCCACTAATTTCTTTGGTATGATAACTTTTTATTGATATAATATTCTTTACCTTTTCTTAGAACATAAAGATGTATCAATTTATTATTTTATCTTAGAAAAACAAATGCCATCTAATTCACAAACTGCTCAAGTAGTAGCTGCTACTTTTCAAAAACCTGGAACTGGTAAAATAATTCTTTATGCCAGAATATTAATCTAATAAAAAAGATATTAAAAATTTTTTCCATTTTAGTGATTAATGAAGTTATACAAGATAATAGTGTAACAAATATCTTGAATATGGGGGCTGAATTAACAGTTGCTCAGGGAAGAACTAGTAAGTTACTAATTAATAATTTTAACATCAATATAAAAGTCAACATTTTTAACATATTCCTCCATCTTACAGAGATAAAATGTGAACTGTATTGTGTCCAATGTGACAGGATAGTTGATGAAGATACTATTGTACAAAATGCAGAAAATTTAGAATGTAAGGAATGCAACACCCGGCTACAATTCAAATGCAAAAACTGCCCAAAACGTTATGAACAGTTACGTGGACTTCATAGACATATTAGGTATGAATGTGGTAGTATAAAACGTTACCACTGCACTCACTGCCAATTTAAGTGTATTCGTGAAATACATCTTGATTTACATATTAAAAAGAAACACGATGCAGAATATTGCTTCAAATGCTCAAAATGTGGTAAAATTTACGATAAACGATGGTGCTTAAAAGAACATGAGAGATCTTGTGAAATGCCATTAAAATGCGAATTTTGTTCTTTTAGAACTACACAAAAACAAAGTCTAAACTATCACATAGGGGCCATTCATAAATTACCACATAATATCTTTTAGTAATTTTAATACTAACATTTTTTGTATTTCGAAAAACCTATTTAAACAGCTATTCGTTTAAACATTAACATTTGTTTATTCATTTCTATGAAGATGCACGTTGGCATATATGTATGAAATGTTAAAATGTCCTTAGATACATTTTATATTTTTCTAAAAGTTAAACAAAGTAATTCTAGAATCAAAAACCTTCCTTTAATACTATACGTTCTTCAGAAAAATCGATTTCATATTTAAAAATAATTAAAACTTAATTAATTAGTATATTATTTGTAAATTAAAAGAATAAAATTTAAAAAGTTTAAATTAATTTAATTATATTTTCAAGCTGTAGATTCAAATATATAATTATACTGTTCTATCTGAATTTAAATAGCATAAGCATCGAATGAATAAGTGTTATAGATGTATAATAATGTCATACATATACTTAGATCTAACACAAATATACCCATTACTAAAAAAATGTTATTGCTCGTATATAAACATGTTTCTGCTGAAATTTTCCTATTTAAAATAACAATTGTGAAATAAATTTATCAATTATTTCCTATAACGTCTTACCAATACTACTTTACTCGTTTGTTATTAGTAAAGTACTTCTAAATTTCTGTACATTTCTTAGAAAATTTAAAGTGGAATACACTGAAACGTTTCTAAAACGTATCTCACAAATACACGATTGTATTTTGAGTGTTTTAATATGATATACATGTACAACCCGCATTTTCTAAGCTTGATAAAGCTGTATTGACAAATATAACTAAGCTCTAGTTAAAAACATTGGAGTGAATATAAGAATTATATAAAAGTTTATTATGCTAAAAAATTTTACAGCATTTGAACTAACAAAATGGTCTTATTTGACCACATCCTTTTTCTTAAAAAGAATAACTTTTGTAGATTTAATATAGACTTAGATAATGTGTATTGTTAATTTTAAGTGAAAGTTACAATTGTTAAAACTAATTACAAAAAATTTAGACTATTGTATAAAAATTCGCTATGCATTTAAATATACGTACATATATATACATTTTTATACATTAACAAAAGTTTTTTATATTTTATTAATTTTTTCCCTTGATAAATGTATGTACATTTTTTTAAAATAACATAAAGAGATTATAAATTAGGCATATAACAAATCAATCGAAATATCAAATTTCAATCATGCATAAAAAACGTATAGTAAATTAGCTTTTAGTTTTTTTTTTATTCATAAATAATTGTATCTTATTTAAAAAATCGTAGATTTTCTATTAGTTGGAATACTATCATAATATTTGCATAAGTAAAATTTAATTCTGTAAATAATTAATATTATTTTTTTTAGTTGTAAATTAAAATATAAAAGTTTTTTATAAAAATATATTTTTATTTTAATTATACGATTTTTAAATTTTCAGCTATTTAAAAATCAATATTCGTCAAATCGTAAAATAAATTATTAAAAATATAGTGAAAAATAAAATGTCCATTCCTTTCTTGGTAGAAATTGGAAAACGGTTGGCCAGTTGGCTAATAACTAGCTAAAAACTGGCTATTTTATTCAATTGACAATTTCTAGCTAATATCTGAAAAGGAACCGGATAGCTTTTCTTTCAATTACTATTAGAAATTTTTATTCTTGTATTATAGGTCGTCGTTTTATTCAAATCTTGTGCCGATCGCAATTGAAATTATTAACTTATTTGTCAAAATCCATGAGGATACATATTGAGTTTCGTGTTTGCCGAACCATATTTCCACCAAGCGATGAGAGGGTATTTTTCGTAAAACCAGTATATCGCTGGAAAGTACCAGTTCCACCATGTTCGTATGATGGTTCCGATTATTGGTTTACCTGTAGTAAAATCGTTATTTAACTTATTTTGATACAAATAATAGTCAATTAAGGTTTTTGTTTATTATTATTGAAATTATCAGTCATACATGAATTTGATTGATGGAAAATACTCACTCATTAGGTTAAATTGTGTCTCTCTGTACATAACATTTAATTTACTATATAAACTAATTTCCTTTTTGTCTGCAATAAAGAAATAATGATATAAAATATTTTGCAAAAAAATATTTTAAATAAAATAATTTAGTACATCTATATAACTTACATTCACGGTTGTTAAGTCGATAGAAAAATGTTAAGAATGCATCTAAATCAATCAATGGGTCTATGGATTGTAACCCTTCAACGGCATTTTTTGTCAAATCCATAAATGATTCAGACGGGGTATCCAGACTTTTTCCATAAACATTGTCAATAAGCTTTTGGCATAAAATAGTCGTTTCACGTTCGTTTTTCCGACATAAATTTAATCTGTTGAATATTTGATTAATTATATTTCGTCGAAGGATTATTGGTTAATTATTAAATTTTAATTAAAATTTATATTAGGTAACTCTGGGTGATTCGGCCATATACCTAATTCAACGCGGCTAAAAAACTTATTTCAAAATTTTCCGAATCTTTTTCACTTATTTACAAAATTATTAATCTGAAAAGTGGCCATATTAGGTACACACTTCTTATGAACTAGAACCCTTTTTCTAGTATTTTTAATAGTATTATTTTAATATATACTTGTCAAATTTTATTGCCTTCAATAAAAAAAGAAAAAAAAAACATTTTTTTTTAAATTGTTCTACCAAAAAAAATAGTGAAGACAACTGAAGTCTTTGTCTCAATTCCGACATTTTTCTGCAGTTAATTTCTGTTTGCTTCCGCTTTCTTCGTTTTTTTTATAGCTGCAGATATCAACTGTTTTCAGCATTAATTTTTTTTTCACTAGGGTGGTTTTGGAAAATTATTTTTTATTGAAATGTTATGTAGAACAAATTCAAATATTCATTACCTATCTGGGATACCCAATAAATGACCGATTACGCGCCAAAAGTGATTGATTCCTTCTCTTTCTTCCGGTTCATTTGTTAACGACGTATCTTTTGCGTGAGTAAGAATGTAGCCTATGAAACCAAATTGCGTCAAGACCATATCTTTCTGGGTTATACCTACGTTTATTTTGCTCAGGGCTCGAATACTTGCAGTCGCATGTTTCCACCGAATTACATTAACTGATTTGTAGAATCTATAAAATTTCTCATGGTTATTTTATTATCATGTATCATTTTAACAGGCTAGTTAAAAATATATAAATTTGGCGAATTTACTTAGACTTTGAGTCCCGAAAATCCTGTATGTGCAGATTATATACATGTAGAGTTGTCTGAAAGTATCTTCTGAAGGCGGTGCATGGCGTTGAACTTTGATTGGTAAAAGTTAAAATCTATGACAAAGAAAAGCAATTTATTAGTTATATCAAATAAATAAATATTATAAACTTTATAGTCTTAATTTTTAATTTCTACATTGGTGGTGTTTAAAGAGCTCTTACTGGAGAAATTTAAACTAATTTTTAATCACAAAATTCATATTTAATTGGATTACTGAATTATTTACTTCTGTTATGGATGGTACCACAAATACTGCTATAAGGCCTGCTAAATAGCTTGCCAACAGTCCCAAGGCGTTTCTATCGAAGTACTTTTGTCCACTAAAATAGTAGGAAAATAAAAATTTGATTCAAATATTTTTATTTTTATTTTTGTAAAAATATAATATCTAATACAAACATTTTGAATAACCTGTCGTCTAACCATTCAGGTAAATCTTCAGCATTTATCCGCGAAAATTGGGAGTTAATGTTTGTGTTGTCAGTCATAATTATTTTGAAGTGTTCTTCAACCGTTTCCGGTTGTTCTAAAAACATGATTATAGTGAGGATGTAAAGAACGTGTATTATTAAATTATGAATGTTCATAATTCTTTTATGAATAATATAGTCAGATATTAATTTACTTTAGTTTTTTTAATAATTTAATGGATATGATAATTTTAAAATTAGACCTAATGGCACTTTAATAAGATAAACACAGTAAATAGGAAATGTAGCAGTCATTTCGGTCTTTCAGAATAGAATCATTAATATCTATTATTTTCTTAACTTAATTGATAAATAGACCTGTCATCTAAATTAATAATTAAAAATTTAATAAATTACGATCGGAAATAAAATGTATAGGAATTTGCATGCCTGAAACTATAAAATTGATTTATGTCTATTGTGCGCGTTTTTCCGTATGAATTAGTTTGATTTAAATCTCAAGCTATCAAATAGTTTTATTAATATCCTATATCGAAAATTCTTATTTAAATTACTAAACTAAAATTCTCAAGTATTTGTTTACAAAATTTGTTTGTGTTCCTGAAAGCTATTTATTTTTCTTCGTTTCATTTTATAGCACTATTCCAGCTACTTTAAAGATAGGACAAACTATTTATATTATATTGATATAAGATTGTTGAACATAAGTAAGAAAAATATATTGTAACAATATTGTGATCTTAATCAGAATTTTTTACGTCTGTAGATCATGACTAACACATCTTACCGTCATCAATATTTTTTTTCTGTGACCCCTTCATAGCTGCAATAATGTTTGCCTGTAAATGAGAAACTGGTTATCAATTTACATAGTAGAAAAACTAAGTTTTTGCATTTTTGTAAAAAATGTTGTAATGCGTATTATGTACTACATGCAGTATCTTATATAAATGACGGTTACTTATTCTAATGAAAAACAGTAACAGTTAACTTACAATATGTTACTAGTAAACATTGATATTGTAGTTACTATATTGGGGTTTACCGTCCCTATTCAAATAAATTGCACGATTCTAAATCGGGTTTTGGTATCAAGATGAGATTCTGCTAATGATATTCCCATGATAATCCCATTTAAGAAATGTAACCTTTACAGAATTCCGTATATATTAAGTATATCTAAAAATATCAAAGAGTAACTCGAATTTGATAAGTAGCGCGGAATTTCTGGTATACAAGCGTTTAATTTTTTTAAATTAATTAAACGCACACTATACTTATCAATACATTGTACTTATAACTAATTTTAATGCAAGAGCATGCTCGCTTATTCAATAAATAATCGACAAGCACACCTTACTTAATCGCCAAGTGTTAAAACAAATTAATTAAAAGACACACGCTAATCATTGAATAAGAGCGCACAAATAAAGCACTTTTCCGTAACCGAACATTCTGCGCGAAGCCTTATCTATCGACTGATTGACCCGAGTCTTTATAGAATTATTCAACAAATAATCATGATAGTGCGCGGAAAATGCCGATTCACAGCGAGAGAAATCGTGAGCAACTGTTCGCCTGGAAACGTCTCTAGTTTCCAGTGTATCTTTATAACCGAAGCTGCAGCACGTTTTAGAAGGTGAATCGAGCGAGGACAGACCTCGTCTATGTTATAGTACACGCACTCACACGCTCGCGTATGCAACTATAATAGGTATACACAGCGTTGGTCCCGCACTATTCTTATAGTGATAATAGTGCGAGACCAACGCTGGGTATACACCGTCTCTATAGGTATTCTCGCTCTCCAAGTTCATTAACGATCGCGAATGGCGTGCAAGTATACTGAATGCTGCAGTCAGCTCCACGCGAAAGCACATCATGCACCTAATTCTTTGACTTTCTATTTGTATATATAGGAAGGTATTCACGACTTTCCTGTAGGGTTTCATCGCAATGAGAGTTTTGTGAATTGTTTTGTACATTTTTAAATAAAACAGCGAAAAAGTAATGGTTTTTCGTAACAAATCACCTTTTTCTTTACATTTTGTCGGTTTACGGGTAATATTTTTCTTATAAAAAATTAAAATCACCAAAACAAAAAAAAATGCTGTATTTTTAACATTCTCCCTAGTAGCACCATTTTGAATTTGGGATTTTCAAAAATCGGAGTATCAACGAATACAAACTATAAATATTATGGCAATACAATCTGAATTTCTAATAAGTTTCAGGAAGTATTGTATTCTGATTGTAAGTGTAACATTTGTATAATGCAAGTCTTCTCACGCAAATTCTAAAGAAACTGTGATATTATGATCATTTCACGTTTTTAAAGTACATGAACGTAGTCTATTCGCTTTTCTATCTACTTTGACTGGAACAATTACTTGCCGGTAATAATACTTGAATGGCAATATTTTTGCAACTTTTTACATTAGTTTTTTCGCTTATCAAAGATAAAAGTTTATTTGTCCGACGAAGTTCTACAGATATAGAAATAACAACGACCACTTAACTTCTTTTGATGTTATGAAAATTTTTAATCCCGATTATTTAAGCTGCCAATCACTTCCGCAATATCCGATTTGTTTTTTTTTTTTTTTCAAAACAATAAAATTCATTTACTTAGGACAAAAAACTGGTTAAGCGATATAAACAGAAAACTATTCTTGGAATGCTTACAGTTCACTGTTCGTTGCCCTGAATTCCTAATATTTTACAACTCTTGCAAAATTTTACAATCATGAATACTGCACTTTTACACAGACACAGCTATTTTCAACGACCTGCTCTCGTGTCTAACAAACATAGAACTGAGAGAAAAACTAGCTGTCGCGCTCGACGCACTGCAATCAACAGAGCACGTGCAGCGCGTGCTGCGTGACCTTACCCTTCCATTGATTCTCATTTATAAAACTACAAGCGGAGACACTCGAGGAAGATAAAAGTTCCCATTATGAGACAAATTAAAGGTGTCGTTAATATTATGTTTATATATTAATTAATAAACATGAAAACAGAAATGAAAATTTTGACGTTATATGAGAGGCTTATTTTAATCTTAGGAAAGTAAATTAATTAAAAAAAATTTTAATTAAAAAGGTATAAACACTTTTATCAATAAAATCTAGATAATCGCTATCATATATAATATGAAACGCCGATTTTGCCCTTTCCATATAGATTTCATTTTATTCATGAAATCTACGTCTTTAGAGATGTTTTAGACAAAAATTACGTTATTATACCATATATGTATATTTTATATACAATCAATTTAATAAATATGTTTTAACGTTTAAATTAAATTATATCAATAAAAACTAGAGATGATACCTATTTGACTTTATATTGAGATATAAATATTATTTGAGGTTTTTTTTATCGATTTTCGAATCGTGTTAAAATACAGAAATATTATCTGATAAGGTTTGTTTCATAAGATATTATTTATTGCATGAAATAATCAAGTTCAAGCAAACAATGTGCGCTGAAATGTACTGAATGTCACTGTTTCATAATTGATACATACTTAAAAAGAGTGTACGTTAATATGGAACATCCTCTTTTGCTGTTTCATAAGTACGGTCATAGAAAGAAATTGATGCACGCATTGTGAAATAGTACATTAAACAAAAAGAATCACATAATATAGTGACTTTACAAAACAAAATTGAAAATACGTTCATAATAGTAGGTTCAAAACCTTAAAATATAGTGACTGTTGAAAATCAAATTGAAAATATTTTCATAATAGGTTGAAAACCTACAGGGAAATAAAGTCGCGGCTTAAGGCATTCATTTCAACTTGGAGAACAGCGGATTTTTTAAACAACTTTTTCATTTATAGTCTTATTTCATAATTCGTACTGTTACCTTATATAAGTTCGCCGCCGCTGTTGCGTGTATGTAAGATTGTACTGCATCAGCAGCGTTCACATCTCGCGTACTTAGTGGCGTCCGGAGTGCACGAAGCGGAGCATGAATTTCGCCCTGCAGCGTAAGCCAAGCGCAAAACACTGTATCGGCATAGTATAATCCAGTTTTATAAATAGAGACTATTTTGTTTGCAGCTTGGGTTAAGCAACAAAACGTTTATTTCATTAATTTATATAGACTTTGTTGAGGATATGCTATACAGCATGCGCCGAAAATTCTAAATTGTAAAAGGAAATATTATAATATTACAAGATTATTTTTTTACAAAGTGGACTGTACTCAGCGGAAGTTAACGTTTTCCCTTGACCGTTTCCTAAATATGCACAACGTGAAGACTTGGCGAATGCACTTTAATTATGACGTAATATACCGGTTATTATGATAATATGAGGAACACGGTGCATATAAACACGATCGTGGATTGTGTTGTTGTCGCCCGTTTTATTATAAAATTATTATTGAATTGATAATTGCTATATTTATATAAATTATAATAAGAAAGTGATACAATGTTTTTAGGGCTATATTTATTGGTTTTTATGCAGTTATAAAATATATACAACGATAGAAAAAAGTAAGGTAGAAATAACTATTCTTGACATAATAGTAAATAGAAATCTTGTTAAATTTACAGGATTTTTGAAAACCTACATTTGTATTCTCATAGTCAGATTAAATATATTTTGACTCACAACGGTTACTATATTTTATGTTTGTGCCATTATGGCACCATACAGTCTGGTACTTTTATAGTAACGGTTACAGAGTTTTCTCTGGGTATAATAATATAAGGTATCAAACAGCGTTTACTCTTTTTTACTTTAATACGCACTAAAATAATCGATCTACTCTTTTTTTTTTAACGGTCAACAGGCCTGTTTAATTGCAGAGATCCTTTTTTTCTGCTTTTGAGTATTTACAGTATTTTCTTTGTTATCATTAATAGCTTTTAATGATAATTATTGATTTCACCAAATATAAATACTAAGATTCTTCGGAATAAACGTGATTCAACCATTTTAGTCGCATCGAAACTAACTGCAAGAGTCATGATGACTTTTAGAATTTTATCAAGGTCCTTTTATTTCAAGAATTTACCACCTAATGATATTTTAATGAAAATATTTCTTACTATTTCTTCATCAGAAGACATCTTAAATTCACGGCAAAATTT
The DNA here is from genome assembly GCA_030522905.1 of Torymus flavipes. Taxonomy (NCBI): domain Eukaryota; kingdom Metazoa; phylum Arthropoda; class Insecta; order Hymenoptera; family Torymidae; genus Torymus; species Torymus flavipes. The sequence continues at coordinate 23,097 of JAPYZO010000217.1, read as the reverse complement.
ATATTTCATTTTTATCGATCTAAGAGAGAAAAATAGTACATTTAGACTTACAAGAAATGCTTCATGCAAGCTTCCGAAGATGAATATCGCTCAGATTTCAGAAATTATTATCTATAGTATTAAAATGCCAACGCTTAATTCTTATAGAAAGCTATACTCTTAGTTATATATATTTAGTTTTGAAGCATAGATGAGTATTAATTATAACAATTTTTTAATGTATAATTTATTTAGTTAATACAAAATATACTATAAATTTTTGTACAAAATATTTTACAACATTTCGAACTTGATTGTTATCTTACAACAAACTATACAATGATTAATATTATATTTAATATAATAACTATTTATAAGTAATTAACCCGTATTTAGATAGCTGAGGTAATAGAATTATGGAATGCAAATGTCATTGGAATGAGAAAATCAATAAATGATATATATGTCGCTATTCATATTTTTACATGAAAATGGAATCTCAAATCACATTAACTTTGACGTTAAAAGTAATATCCAAACAAGAAGTATAGAAGACATCGATGTTGGTGCTCTGCTGCTATAATAGAATGGTAAATTCCGATTCGATTCTGAAATAACAGAAGAAAACATTTTTTCAAATATTAATCATAATTCTAAGTAAACCTGAATTCAAAAGTTTTTTATATTTTAAATTCAACTACAATATCATACAGCAGCTATGTTAACTAGTATTATTTTTTTCATTGCTGATAGGCACAAAAGCTGATTTTTCTCTCACTGACTCTTTTTATAGTTGGCAATATGAATTTTATTGACATTATCAATTTATTCACTAAATAATATTTATGCTTATTGTAGTTAATCAAAATACTTACTCTTCTCATTTGGATCACGACTTCCACACTGTCGATGACCTAAAGTACTTTTACGTTTAGATGGCACATAACCAGGAATATATAGAGTTGGTTGTTCAAGTTTTCCCGTCGAGATTAACTTGCTGAAGTCTTGTTCAATTTTAGCAGCGATCGGTCCTATGAAGATAAAACAGTTTCTTTTATAGATCTGAATAATTTTTATTACAACCAGTTCGTAATACTTTTGTTCTTTTTAGTAACGTTAAACGTACCTTTGAAGTGCAGTAAAAATTGAATGCAGCCACCGTCGTGCAATGTTTTTGTCTTTCTACTGTCGATCGATAACATCCATTCTGGAATTCCCATTACCTCCCTAACATCCTCTAAAAATTGTGCTCTGAAACATAACAAACAAAATTGTTTAAACATTAACGAAAAAAAACACAAATTGAAATTTAAGAAATATATTTTCAAACAGCGACTTACGCAACGAAACGCGGTGGTTTCCTAATGTTTGCATATTTCACAATATCGTTGTCAGGTTCGATATTGGCGCAGGCAAACCTACGGCTGCTCAAGTCCGCGTCGTATATAACTATCGATCTGCCCAGGGCCGTGACAGTGCCCTCGAGGGGGAAACTGGGGTCCACTAAGACTTTTCGCTTCAGACCGATGTCAATTGGTCCCAAACGTGCCGATATGTCACCGACGTCGCAGCGCAGTGGAAGATCCGATCCACACTCTTGCTTGTAGAGATCTTCCTAAAAAGTTATGGTTTTATTTATTTTAAATTATCTATACCATTATAGTTTCAATTATGGTGAAAATTAAGAAGAATTTAGTTGGTTTACATTTAAAGGGTCGGCCAATTGCGTAAAGTAAGGATTCCATCTATAACCTCCTGCAACGCATCGAGTATCTGTGGTCCTTACCGTGGCGTCAACGCCAACGGGATTCACGAATATGGCCCAATTGTGATTCCTGGTCTGTAGAAAGAACATAGACACTTTTACTTCCAATGGAAATAATAATCTGAAAAAGTGTAACCCGATACTTACAACATTGCGATCGTGTTTACCAGGATGTCGTAAATTCACTTCTATGACTGTGTCGCTCTGACTGCCGTCGTTATAAACTAACTGTGTCTACAGAGTGAAAGACAATTGATTGACATTTATACTTCATTTTATTAATTATTGGCTCTTATAAAAAGAACATAAATTATTCAATTACAACACGTTACCATTCTAATGTATCCATAAGCGAATCCCTGAGGATGATGGAAAGATGCTACAGCTCTTAATTCTCTAGCTTCGGACGGAGCATACCCTCGTTCAATAGTTGTACACGCCCACCTGGAGCAATAATGCGTGATATATAGATCACGTTTAATACCAAAATTATAAAAAAAAACAACAACTTCTGAAGAAACGACTTACCTGGCGTTCTTCTCCTTCTTGTGCACAACAATACTTCGTCCGATGATGCTACGAGGCCCGAACAATGGCAGCTGTGTGTCGTTATACACAGAGAGGTACCTCCTACGTCCGTCCAGGGTGCCGAACTTACCGCTGAGGTCGCCCATCTCGTATTGGTCGCTTGTACCCGCCGTTGGTGGTGGCGATGCACTGGCATTGACTTCTAATGGATTCCAGTGGCCGTAGAGCGTTGTATCTTCGCACGGGAACTCCAGATCAATCTCCACCGGCGTCTGTTCGAAATATAATACGGATGATGTTAATATGTGACAGTGCAGAAGTTTCGTGGTCAGTTGATTGTTAATACGGTTGAAACTTTGTTTGAACGAAAATAATTTTCTAAAGAAAACCAAAATTACCATGTGCACGTGATAGCCACTCATTTGGCTATTCAAGCCTTCGAGATTGACTTCGACATCTGTGACATCGTATGGACTCTCTTGGATGAATTCCAATTTTCCACCTATATTCACTTCTTCCCCGTTGCCGAACCAATCCTTTGCAACCGCCTTTCTTCTGTATAGTCCAGTGATCCTAAAGAAATAGATATGTTAACAGATGAAACGGAATATTTTAATGCTCGAATAGATTCTTAGTTACTCACATGGAGCAAGCAAGTCTTTCTCCTCTAGCCTTAGGTCCGTGGTCGTCGTAAATGACAAGACTCTTACCAAAAAGGGCCATTGGCCCTGCGAGGGTTAACAGAGGATCGGTAAAAAGTTTTCGAGTTAGGGCCGTGCCGTCGACCTTTTTGCCAGCAATGGCGAGCAGCTGGTGTCTCGTGAAGTCGCCCAATCGGCAAAAAGCTACCCCGCTTCCCGAACAGTACTCCGGATGCTCACGGTCCCATTCTATCTGTAATTTACGTATAAATCAAACAAGTTAATTATTATGTCTAGATATTATGGAAGGAAACCGGAACATAGTGCTTTTAAACGAACATTGTAAGGATTATATACTGCTCCTGCACTTAGACATCTTGCGGTCCAGTTGTAATAATCTTTTCCAGGCGGATTGTCATGAATTGCCCACCTACGAAAGTCAGATGACGATTTTATGATAATAACCAAAGAGTTGGGTAACACAGTCCATAATCTTTTTTATTTATTACCTGTGATCAAAAGAGTTATTGAAAGCGCTACCATCCGAATGTATCAATTGCTCTATGATAATTGTTGTATCCATTTCGGGTTCGTTTTTCGGTTGCCTAAAGACTATTTTGCCAACGATTGGATAACGGAATATCACTTCAGCTGTAGTCATTGGCATTTGACCACCAATATTCGGGAGTTGAAGAGCTAAAGTTCCACATACCCAAGGAATTATACCATTTTTATCATCAGTTTCATTGTATCTGTAAAAGGAAGATTTATTTTTATTGTCATTTTATTGATATATTTATGCGACTGTTTTTGGTAATTGAGAAAGTAAATTATTTCTTACTTATGAACGACTATAGATCTATGGACGACGCTATTTATTCCTGACAGAGGTAGGTATGTATCCCAATACAATCCGCTAAGTTTCGAACTACCCGGGAGGATATCACGAGAATGTACCCCCTCTTTGCGACCTTGCAATTTTCCGGATAAATCACCAATAGCATACTGATCTTGGGTACCAAGACCTGTAATAAAAATGTAAATTATGATTTTTTTCTATTGAAAATATTGATTTAAAAAATATATAAATACAATAAATTCTAGAAGCTGGTAACAAAAATTGACTTACCAGGCGGAGGAATATCTTTTTCTTGAATATTCAAAGGATTGTACATATTTTTTGTCGTCAAGCAAGGTTCTCCTACGTCCTTTAGGTACTTTTCCGGTTCTCTAGGTAATTCGTGAATTCGGTAGGAGGCAACTTTTGTTTCATAGCGCAATCGTGTTCCCAAATCATTTATGGGTGTCAGTGAGACGTTGACCCACGTAGGGTCAAACGGCGTCTCTTGTACGAGTGTCACTTCTCCCTTGATACCTCTAGAGTTTATCAGCGCTCTAAAAATTTATGAATAAAATAATGAATTGAAATTTCATACAGGTTATTTATATCATGTGTACATTTCGCGTTGTTACTTTACTTTTCAGATAGGAGAGAGCAACGTTAAGATTTTAAGAGTATATCTATAGAAAAGACGAATTCACGTATGAATTCAATGTTCTTACATCGATAATTCTAACAACAACTAGATAAACGTAATGCGATATAATTTCTAGTTCAATAATAAATGGATCTATGTTGTCCAAAATAAAATATGATTGTAAGGCAGAAACAATATTTGGTGTGGTGTAGTTGAATTCTATCAATTCTAACATTTTGATGGAATAAAAATAAAAATTTTTCCATTTACTTCGAGATTTACACCGAAGCTCTTCTTGACTTCTTACGAAATCACATACCATCAAAAATCTTTAACAGCTCAACACGAGTCGTACGATAAAACATCCCTCATACTTACTTGGCGGTGATGGACTTGCGCGGCTTGATCTTGGCACAGGCCAGGAACAGATCCTCGTGAGTCGGATGGAAAATGACCAGATAGAGAACACGATGCGGTCCGAGTAAATCCGTGGGCAGAAGGGCTAGCTCGGAGTCGCGGTAGGCGCTTTTGTAGCTCGCGCTGGCGCGTGACGAGACGCGCATCTTTCCAAGACGCACGTCTATGTCGCCGATGGACTTGCCCGAACCCGAGTTGTCAGGGTCGAAGACCGTCGTCAAAATGTTACACGATTGGCGTTCTATAATAATGCGCAGAAATTAAAGGGTGGATCATACGGGTTACCAAGTGCATACCGTCATTCTTAATGTATCCATTAGTCTAGGATTTGTAAGTAGACTGTATTCTTTGTAATTATAGCAGTTGTAATTATAGTATACCAATTATCACCTTAGTTTTTCAGAATGAGAAATCTCTGTTCTTACCTTTTCCGTTATCGAATATGTCAGTGACGTAGATCTTCCATTTATGCTCGGTGGAGTAATCCTCCATCGACTTCTGGCCCTCCGTGTGCTGGAGATTCGCGTGTACGATAGTATCCGTAGCATTTTCACCAGCTTGACCGCCGAGCCAGCGCAGCCACACCGAGCCCGCTATTGACCCGTGAAAGCGCGCCTCTGCCAATTTCTCTGAGTTCCTGTCCAGCACCTACGTTAGCATATGCATATGTTAGTATAATCAAGAATTAAGCGTGAATTATGAAAGATTAAGAAGATAAAATGTTACCGTGATTGAAGCGCAAATGACACGGTCGCTGTAAGTGTCTTTGAGCAGGATTCCCTTGCCCCAGAGGCCTTTTTCGCCTGATATGGTCAGGTCGGGAACTTCGACGGATCCTGTTTCGTTGCCAGGAAACTCTAGTGGTCCGAGTAATTTGGTAAAATCGACAACGCTGGGTAATAACAAGAACATTTTTATATATGAATTAATGTTGTTTGTACAAGATAACCCAAGTTGCCGCGATGGTACATCGATTTCCGTTTTTTATAAATTTCTTTATATATATGAAAAAAAAAAAATTAAAAACATATGGGAATAGAGATTTATTAATTGAATAAATTGGTCTCTGTTCTAATCTTACATGTTTAGTCAATCATTATTGTCTAACACACAAACTAGTATTATTACGATCCCACACCCGTGATTCTCTTATCAGCGACAAACATTTGATATTTAACCGACCCAAATTACCTTTTTCCAAGATTCCTCTCGTCGCATCGGCCAGCCTCCACTGCCGTGTAATCCACGGGGAACTCCGTGAGCGTCCATAGCCACTGCTGCACCGGGTATTGCAAAGTCGGCTTCAGCGCCAGGCGTATGCGCACGGCGTTGTTGCTGCTACCGGCCGGCTCGAAGCGGATCTCGCCGTGTAGGCCGCCCGACGATATGTAGGCCGCGAGTCGTACCGCGTTGCTGGTTGCCGCTACGAAGGAACGAGGAGATTAGAGTCATTGTCAGATTGGGTTATTTTATCTTTGGTGAACATATTAATTGTGAAAGGTGCACTGCTCGTGTGCCCGGAAAAAGAGAAGTTGCAATGAGCTTCCAAGCTGTCTGCGCGAGAGGCTCCGTACTCTTATTTAATTTTTACCCTCATTTCCACTGTGTCCACAGTTCTCCCACAGTTATAATATAGTTTTTATATTAACGACATCACTCGAATAAATAACACTTTGAATTTAATTAATTTATAAAAAAAAATATTAATCGAATGTATTGGAAATGATAATATAATAGTTTGCTCTAATTATAAATTTGAGATTTAATAATTCAAAATATCGCAGTTATAGTCTTTGATCAAACTGACTTTCCAATTAACGGCTTTGAGTGCGAAAATGCTCGTCATATCGAGAATTGGTTTTATATTTCGACAACGAATTAAGTATAACTTGAATATGCGCAAGACTCATATGTAGGTTATTTCAGTCGTTCGAAAATTACTGAGTGGAGAGGTTGGCGATTTAAATGATCCGTTTGCTTTTATAGATCACCGTGTCGAACACGAGTCGTTGAATATCGAAGTGTGTCAAGGAGGTTGCGAAAAATCGCTGATGAAGTTTACGAAATTTTATCGAGAGATACGTTTTTATTTTATTCTTACACTAATTTACACTTTCTCTTAATTCACCATGGCTGAAACATGGTCAAATATTTACGTCATGATATTTGCTTTATTTTTATGTATAGATCCTACTATGGATATTCTTAATATATTATTATTTTAATATTTTTTTATTTTAAACCGAAAATTAACAAAAGGTAAATGCTACAGAGATGAATTATATTACCTGTGTGTAAGTTCGGTGTTGTGTAAGTTCGGTGTACAGAAAACTTAATAACTGTAACAATAATCATACAGTATACACTACCTTTCATGCTGTATTATTCTATTATAATTTTGATATTTTATAGTATTTTGTAAAAAAAAATGAAAACTTCTATATCCCAATTTTAAATGCAAACATATGCAGTTTCTTCAGTATTGAAGGGATTATCGACTTTATTTATTTATGTATTTATTTATTTATTCCAGAGAAATACACTGCTGTCAGGTCTGGATTTTACAGTATATGTCCAACAAACACTTCTCACACACAATAAATATAAATTAATAAATTCTTAAGTAATTATAATCTTTAATATTCTAAGGAAAGTAAATAATTTAGGTTTCGATAGAGAAAATAAAACCCAATTTAATTTCTAGACTTTTACTATCTCCTGATAAAACACATATTATAATTTGATGATTTAATTTAATTAACTAGCTGAGTATAATGAGTAACCGCCATTACGTGCCAATCAAGTTAAATTAACATCGTCTATTGAAGGTTAATTAAAAGTAAGGCTGTTATAAAACTTGATTACGTCTTAATACGATTGTTTCGATTTCTAAAATGCGTAATAAAAAGTCTTTTAAAAATAGCAAGGTCGTTTAAAAATAAATATTGTTGCTGATTGATTCATAGACCATTTCCCGTTTGTTAGAAAGGTAAATCCTGTTTGGACTCCAAGTTCAAGCTAGAATAAAACTTAGGAATTTAGTACAAGGACTACCCGAAGTTGGCCTTGGAAATTAGCTCCAAATTTGGCACAAGAATGGCAAATGAGAAAAATGGTACAAGGTGACCTAAAGTAGATCACAGTGATTGATTGCAATTTTTGATCGGTAATAGGAAAGGAAACTAATTTTGTTTTTTTCATTTTAATCGATCTAAACGTGAAATTTGAAATTCCAATTATTAATTATGGAATAGAATTTAGATTTGTGTGCTATAAATATATTATGTGAAAACTAGTATTAAAAAAATTTCAAAATATATTAATTAATATTCACACAGCCTAATAATTCTTGCACTTAACTTATTGCTGTTAATTATCTGTGTAAAATTTTAGCATTTAAAATGATACAAAAATGTTTAGGTATCACGAGCATTGAATCAACATATGCGATAAGAAAGTGTATCTTTTAATCCCTCAAGACTGTATCCTGCAAACAAGCATATTTTCAGTATCAACAATTTCGTTCATTTCCAAGCTTTGCGTTGAAATTTGAGCTTGACATTCAAAATTTTGGCGTATAATTCAGTGATTTCACTAATTACAATAATTATTTGTAATAAGGTTAAAATTGTAATTCCTACACATTTCTAGCAGGGTTTCACAATAGTTATATTGATTATGAATGATAATAATAATACATCAACGTTTAATTTATTTAATATATTATCAATTGTATAATGAAATATACTTTGATTTGACATATAAACAATGGAATCTCAGCAACTTTAACTAAATAATTAGCAATTAAATTTCTAATTCGAGATTTAGAAAATTAAACTTTCTAATTCTGTCAATTTGTATGTAGAAAATTAGAATAAATGTTATCAAAATAAGACTCAATGTCATTGGTACCACTAATAATTATCTTCATGGCCCAGATACCATTAACTTTACCGAGACATTATGTCGATAATTAATGGTAAATCAATCAATTCAGAAGAAATCAAATGAACATCCATGAGTCATCATTGAAAGTTCCCCGAAAAATGGCCGTTTTTTGTTATCACATAAAAATTAATCTACTTTATACCCACTTTCACATCACGCCATTTTAAGAATTTTTCCATATGTCACAACAAACTCATCGAAACAAGCAATACCACGATTGCTCATTATCACATCAATTTCAGTTTCACTCATCAAAATACTTCAACTCCCAAATATCCTACTATCAAACATGCCCGCTAGAGTGAAAGTTATACCGCGTGTCGTCACGCTTTACTCACCGCACGCCAAGATCGCCAGAACCCAGCTCCACATTATCCCTGCGTTCGCCATTTCTCGTTCGAAGAAGAAAACAAAAACTATTTATCACCCAGCGAACCATGCACCACTGCACTCGCCACTCAACATCGCCTCTTTTACAATACGAACGACCAGTAAAATCAAAATCAAATCACATCACGCGGACGACACGTTTTCACCTGCGCAGGCGCGAGGTGTAACGGCGACTCACGACCGGTTCGCTGTTGCTCTTTCTCTCCGGCATGGCTGCGACGACGGTGGTGGAGTGGGAGAACAAATGGAGAACGATGACCCACCATGCGGCGCGCGAGCGGAAGAGAGCGCGGAGAAAGGAAGCACGCGGAGGTGCGCACAGGTGGGATCGTCGTTTCGGTTCCGCCGTGACGGATCCATTGATGAGTATAAGGGCCTCGCGGGGGTGGCAAGTTCTTCTGCGCGTTAGCTCTTTATAGTTGCATGGTAACTGAGACTGCTCGTCTGACGCCTACTTTTGCGACCTTGACGTTGAGACCGGACTAGCGATCTGCTACCAACGAATATCCAAGGTACAAGCTTGCGCTTACTGTGGAAACCATTCACTATATTGACGCTTGAACGTTGCACGAGATACGACCGCGTGTCAAGGGCTTCTGTGTAACAAATGTTGAAACAAAGTCTATTTTATTTATTTATAAGATTGTATACAAAAACACTTGCAGAGCTTTCATAAAGTTCTATTTTAAGTCCAGAAATAACGAGAATCATATGTTTATTTGTTAGTTTATTTTGAATTTTCTTGCTCTTGCAATAGCTTGGGAGGATACAAATGAGTATACAGAATAACTTTAGACTCTCTACTTTAATTCAATTAAATTTCATTGAATTCAAGTTAATTCCAATCTAACCGTATATAATGATAAAGATAAAACGAAGGTAGGAGCATGTCATAATGATAATGTAATAATAATTAATAATAATTCGAAATATGAATAATTATATTGTTTGTGAGGGTCTTGCTCTAAAAAATTAAAGGCGCCGCTGTCTCAGCAGTATGCAAACTGTGAGAACAGTGGCGTCCGTTATAAAAGTAAATAAATAAAGAATTAGGAAAAATCGATTCTATCAAAACGTTTACCCGAGCCTCGCTTCTGAGCATGTATATCGTCTGTTGCGACCAAGAGCCGTCGACGATGAGTTGTGTCCCCGTACTCTGCTGACACAGCACCCCGATCCGTGGGAACGGAAGGTTCCCGTGCCGACGCCGCAGCTCCCGACGCATAACGCACTAGTTAATTTGAATTATTCAAGGAAATAGTTACACTATGTGGGTAAATTGAATAGAATAAAGCCGAGAATGTAGTGCACGCTTTTTATAGAAGCCGGTTGGAAAGGGAGCCTCGCACTCATCCTTTTAAGGAAGCAAACTAAGGAAGTTCCTCCTTTGTGAGTATTCAGAAGATTCGTCGTCAGGAGGGATTGCAGAAATCAGTAGAAAAATGATGAATTGTTTACGAGTGAAATCTCGCCGCGTAGTTGTTTGCTTGTCACGATGAGGTGTATCGGCTCCTTGAACAAATTGGCCTGGTCTAAGATATATATCTTAGATTACCAGTACATAAGTAGAAAGAGAAAATAATTGTTAAAATTTAATTATTAAAAGCAGCGTTTATACGGTTCGTCTGTTCACAGTACGTAACGGAGCAAGAGCACTGAGACTATTAGACTGCTCTCTGAGAAACTCTATTGTAAAATACACGGGGCCTGCGCATACACGATCCGTGAGAACAATCCAGCGGTCGCGCGATAACTCACGTTTCATATAATTGAGACAACAGTTACCAACCTACGGCTCTTTTATGATCCATAGTGTTAAGTATGAGTGATGTGCGTACCGGGCAATATCCAACTATCTTTGTAGGATCATTGCGGTGCTCCTGGTCTCAGTCTCAACTTGGATGAATGATTTAAAATTATTGATAATGATTTGAAAATGTGAAGATTCTATAGCACATCGAAAAATTTTCGCACGTAACAACACCTCTTTCTTAGAAGTACTACAGTTTTCGGCAAGAGAAGGAATATCTGCAGTAATTGATGTCTTCGTGGTGAGAAACAAATAAAAACACTACTCCATCTATAAAAAGTAATTCTTTGGTCGTGTATCCCGGTATTTGCTCAGTCATAATTGTCATATATCTACCGCAGCTTTTTGATTTCTTTATCTTTTCCTTTTCTCTATTCACTGTCTTTTCTTACCCATCTTTCAAATAGATCATAACGCTAAGTATCCCATTACTTGATCGAAGAAACAACGATACTATATCAAGAAAAATAAAAACAGAATCTTCGTAGGACATCAAAACTGTAAAGTTTTCGACTTAATAAATCTTGCTTCCTGTCGAAATTGTGGAAGATTTGGACATAGAGGCCAAATGAAAAAATGTTTCTATGTGTCTAAAATTTGCTGGAACTCATAAAACAATAAATTGCAGTGGTGATCGACAACGAAAATAAGTGCATAAATTGCTGTTACACCAACGAAAAATACCATACTAAGATAGTAAACACGTGACGATGGATAACCACGCATGTAAAAAAATGCTATAGATCATACATATCAGCGCGCTCCAACACCGGAGCAAGAGTACGCCGGGACAGTACACATGCCGGCGCTGTTGGCTACGGATTCAGTAGGGTTGCCTATTTGAAGGCTTCGATTCCCGAGAGAGGAGTTGAACAAATATTAAATTATAAATTAATCAATTTATCCTATGTTACGTAAAGGTCCTTTACGTCGCTCAATCGACACGAGACCATTTGCGCAAGGACGGTGTGCCACCTCCGACGAAGGTGGAAGCTGCAATCTTGCATTTCATATCCTATTGCAAACTTTACTTTTTTTGGTTCCTTGAGTAGATATACTAGTTCGCCTTCAACGAAATGTTTGGTGTTCAGCTTGCGCGGTCGTAATAGTATCTTGAGCGATATTTTGCTTGTACTTGATTCATTGCTGCTATCGTTTGTATGTGGGAAATATCTACTGTGGTGAAAATCGGACTAACTTCGCGATTGTGCAGTCAGCCGCACGGCTGCGAGCTATAGCTCCCCACCATCGACAGTATACTGTACAGTTGACTTCATGCCATGTCAAAAGTTAGAAAGAAAAAAATTTCGTCACTTATCTTATTAATTAAGTATACGCATAGTGTTTCACCGTCGCCATATCTGGTCGTACACGGAGAAAGTCCAAGCACCTAACTATATTGGGGGCAGCTCGAGCTTGCACATGCATCGGTAAGCTTACGCTCATCGGTACACATAGACCCGCGTGCATGCACCCATACACGCTCATGCACGTACAATATTTTTTAAATACACTTATACATACACACACAATATTTTTTTAAATAATCATATACTGAAATAAGTAACAAATCATAACAAACATACACACGCACGCACAATAGTTTTAAAAAATAATCATTGAGCTGGTCCCGGCGTCGTTGTCGGATACGATATTGCACTAGCAGCAGCTGCCGATAGATACGTCCCAGTTCATCGTTGCATTGACATGGTATCAATCCGCATACTTTACGAATACCTATGTTCAACCTCACTGCCATTATGACGGTTTCATGTGCACTGTTATTACCATTGTTTATAGTTTCGGTGTCGGAATCGACGACCAGGGCTGCCTCCAACGGTCACTCCTGCTTCTCCTCCTTACTTTCTATAGCCGACTCGTACGCCGAGTCCACTTTATCCTCAGTGTCTTGCAGTAGATCAGCAAGCGTTGCAATTTCCTTTACCTAGAGTTGACGTATCTGCTTCTTTAGTAGAGCCTCCGGCAATACTACAGGTTACAAACCACCTTGCAGGACGTCGTTGGCCATACGCGGCTCCACCAAATTAATGGATCATTAACGGAATCTTCCAGCTCTGGAGCTAGTGATACAATCGACAAAACATCTAGGATCACCACGTCCATATTATGTATGTCTATATTATTCTGTTGATTGATTGTTTCGGGAGATCTACGATTTCGCCTTGATAAAATCTCGTGGCAGACGGGATGACAGCATGGTGCTCTAGTCTCATATTTGTAAAAGTTTCCAAAAACTGATACAGAAGCTACACTCTTATTATGTCTAAAGATTGTAAAATCTTACAAAAATCGGATTCTGTTATCATATTACGCATGATGAATACAGTAGAAATTATTAAAATGATTTTATGTCCATGTTGCTTTTCATATTATTTTTATACCAGATAAGTGATTTTGTGTTCTTTTTCTTGTGAAGTCCGGAATAAAGGCAAAACACATAATATTTAGTTAAAAAAAAAATATAATATATATATATATATATATATATATTCTATTGGAATCACTTTTGTAGTTTTGTCGTAAACATTATTACACACTGCACATATCACGCATGACACCACCGTCCCAGGATGACATTTGTAGTAAATATCTGGCGATGAGTTCTGCAGAAGCAGTCCGTCCTCCTCCGCCATGTTGGACTCGATAGTAAAAATTAAATTAATAAAAATCATTTTTTTTTTTTTTATTTTAAAAAAAAGTTGTTTTATTAATTTATTTTTAATTATTGTTTATTTAAGTTAATACAGGATGAGAAAATAGAGAGAGATTTTAGTGCACTGATCACTGTATTGGTTCGGTATTGGTATGATTTATCATGCAGGAAATTATGATCTGATCGAAATCTGAGTTAGAAAGCAATGAAATTGGACATTGGCAACAAGGGCGATTCTTCCTAACAAAAGGCCAGTATTGATAACTTGATGGTATACGCCCTTCTGGACGCATACCAACGTGCCAGGCCGCTGGCACACCAGTTGGTACGGTATGCCTTGAAGTCGGAGAAAATCTGCAGTAATTACCATGTTCTTATGATGCAACGGATAGCAGCAGCTAACCTTCCAGGCCATAATGTCTTCATTAGGCATCCGCATACGTTCCACAATACCGTAGATAAGGTCACGGAACTTTGCATTAAAAGCAGGGCTTATGAAAATCCAAATCTTTTCGGCGCCATCTTCTCCCAGTAGATAACGTTGCATGAATCTAAATCCCATCTTCAGAATGAACTTCGGAAAAGTTAAGCCCACCTGATAGATAGTATGTAGGTACGTTAATACCCGGGGAAATTCCAATATCTGGATTCCTCACCGGGTCTGCTTAATACTACTAATAGGTGTGTTATGGATCCGAATATTCCTCCTAATAGATGTCCGGAACATCCGTTAAAATAGTTTTTGGGGATATATTCTCTTATTATCATATCTACTACTATTTTTGTTAATTACATTAGACATATTATATAATAATAGCTTAAATAATACCTTTTAGTCTAAATGCATTTATCCTGAGCGCAGGGGGGTGATATCTGACCCACTCTCTCTCTCTCTCTCTGTCTCTCTCTCTATCTCTCTGTACGGCTCGAGCTAGCACGCTGTCGATTACACAGTTGATTTTCACTCACAAGTACAATGTTGCAATACGCACAGAAACAAATCGGATACACTTCGCAATCCAGCACAAAAACAATGATAATATAAATTACTGATGCTACTCCCTATAATTGTCAACTATAAATTAGATTAGCTTTTGTTAAATTTTAATACACTAATGAGTGTCGACTTTGCTGCTACTATTTCTTTTTGCGTACCGCTCGACTCTGCCGCGCCGTTTTTTTCAAGCCACGCGTAGAGCGCTCGACTCTGCCGCGCCGTTTTTTTCAAGCCACGCGTAGAGTCCGTTCTCTCTCTCCGGCGCCCCATTCTCACACATTCGCTCTCTCTCTCTCTCTCTCTCTCGCACTCCCACGCTCTCCGGAGTCGGTAACTGTGCTAGCCGCGATACGTGCTGCCCCCGTCGCCTCGTGGCAGCCTGCACCGCCTCGAGGCGCACGTGGTTCAGCTACCTCCCCTCACAGCAAAAGGGTGTTATGTTACTTGAAAAATGCGCGATAAGAAGAATGAATTTTGCGGCGTCGAAAATCTACTTTACAAAGAACTAATTCTGCTGTTCAGTATTATAAACGAACTTAGAATGTGAAAATTATTAGCCATTATTAAAAAAATATAAAATATGAAAATACGTAACGTAACACATAGTGATTCCTGACCTTAGTGTTCCATATTCCTCGTATTTTTCTAATAATTTTTTCCAAGTGATTTCGGCAATGTGAGTCAATGTTTTTTCTGTAAGGAAATGATTCATTAAATTGCTATTGTGTTGATTATACATTTTTTTGCATTGGAAAAAGTAGTCTTTCCTCGAAATTTTCCAAATCTTGTTGTGATATATTCCACTTGTTGCCAAGGAAGTTAACGTTCCTGGTGTCCAATCCGTAATAGCTTGTGGTTTAAAAATAATAATATTTTTCTCGATTTTCTTTGGCGTAGGCGTTAAACTTATCCAGTTGTTGTCCTTGTAAAATGATGGAATTAGTGTATGACAATCGATCTGTGTTTCTATTCGAATCAGGATACCTGGCTTTCAGGTGCATCTAACTCAAAATACAATAAATCTAATAATATACATATAAGTGTACATACAATCCGCGCTACAACAGTGCAACCCATATTTTAATTCATTCAGACCAGACCATGAAACTGTTAAACAACTACAACTAAACTAAACACTAAATTAAATTTATTGTAGAAGGGCTCCATTAATTAAATTCCAATTTACAAAAAAAAATTTATAAAACACTTGAATTACGAATATCAGCGCGCATTCTAGTCACTTTAAGAAAAACTGTTCGACTTACATAAATAGGTACCTACATGAAAGTACCACATCACGTCTTAATGATACTCGAAACGTTAAGCCACGGCCGCCACCACTCGGCTTTCTGCTAATCGTGGTCATATTGTAATTGTACCTAATCCTTGCCTCTTCTTATTTTGCATATTCGTACCGATATCTATCTGTAAAAATACCTACTTTGTCGATACCTAAATTTGATTAAAAAAATTTTTTATCGATACAAGAAGCACCATATTTCTTTATTATACCCTCTTTTGCGGCATTCTGTATGAATGTACGATTGCATACATGCTTATATTGTATGATATATAGGGTGAGGAAATACCACCTTAATATTTCTATGTTGGTTAATGTGTTAAAATGTAAAGGATATTTTTTTGTTATGAAAATTTATATTGTAAAAATTATCAATTAATAAATCAAAAAGAAAAAATAATGTGTAACATAAGTCGAACTTCATGTTCCATGACGATCAACAAAACATAGTCTTGCGTATAATATACAAGTCATACTTAACCAACAAAAATTTGCTCTGTTTATAAACATAATAAATTCCAGTAGTGATAGATTAATATTATTTATTATTATTTAAAAGTATATATATTACGGAAGAGTGTGTTTGAATCTACTGATAGGGCAATAGTACCTTATTTAGCCCGTATTATTGAACATAACTTTCATATTCAATGATGGGAGTAACATAGATGCGTAGGTAAACATTACATTAATCTAACCTTTCAATGAAGCTTGATAACATAAATCATTTTCATCATTTAGGCGATCGTGCAGATGCGATTACTGCAAGAAAAAGTCGTTACAGACGAATACCACTGCAGCATTGCGAGCAAATCGCCGTAAAAAGTAAAAAACTCTTCATTTTATTAAATCTAATCAGTTAATTTTTCAATTAATATCGCATGATTTCTGTAAATCGATTTCACGATTCTATGATCAAATATTTTACAATTAAGATTTATAAATAATAATAGTTACATAAATACTAAATTGTGGAATATAAAAATTATTAAAAATAAAATACAACATTGAACTGTGATAATCATAAAGGTACTTTTACTTTCAATATCAAATTGATTATCAAATTTATATTTCTTCAGAGATTCTCAAAAAGCCAAAACATCCGAAGACTCTTTTCGGCAGCAACAAAGAACGTCGATTTGCTATGTTGACTTGCATCTGTTTATCATTTTATGCTACATATTAGTTACATGGATCGCATACCTCGCAGCAAGATTTGCATACGACTTTGATTTTTCTGATAAGTCCGACACTTGTGAGTGCACAATGCGACTTAGATATGAGGAATGAATTACCTTGCAATTCAATTAATTACCTTGAAAAAACCGAGTGGTCAAAAATGTCATCAACAGTAATTACAATATTTAAGAACTACCTTTTTCTAAGTACATATAAGACGATCGTGTTTACCTGTACAGTGATTTTCAGAATCATATGTTAATTGTAAGAGTTGGAAATATTAATTTTCAAAATATAATGACATTCTTTAAAAGTACATTCTGTGCTCCAATTAATTTGTTGTCTCGATTTTAGAATTATTTGATTGCAGTTATTAGGATATATCATCTCCGTATATTTTCACAGGTTTTAACTAATTCAATCATTTTAATGATAAATAATAATCAAAAAACGAATCATCGCAACAATGTTCTCCCTTTACATACAACCATACAGAATTCGTCTTTCCCCGTGGGCGAGTAACCCCAAAATACGTTATAGTCTTAACCCAAAGTATACGCGCATGAAAACACGGAAAAATTCCGAGGAAAACATCCAAGATCTCCGCCATCCACGAGTGAATCACCGATACAATCTCGCAATCCGCATGCCACGCGTGCGCCCTCGCACAACCATCATCATCATCATCTTCGCGACTGATTCGCTCTCTCTTTCTCCCGCATATACATCCACACTACGACCCGCTGGACCGCTATTTCTGGGGCAGCTCGCGCCATATATAGAGTCCCGGGGCGCCGCAAGCTCCGCAGTGGAATATTTTTCCATCTCTTTTTCCGGTAGCTGAACTGGTGGGGGCGAGCTTAGCTTTTCAGCGGCAAGCGCGCGTTTTTCACGCTCCGTTCGCTCAGTTGGTTCCCCGCGGCCAACTCGACACGATCGTCCGTTAGTTTTTTTGTGAACGCGAAACACTCGAGCCACAACCATGGTAAGTGTTTGAGAAAGGGATGCGATGGTGGTATAGCGTCAGAAAAGAGGTTTTTGATATTCGCAGACAAATTATTTAAGGATGATCATTTTAACGGTCTTGTGATTTTAAAAATTTGAATTTTTAGTTTACAAAAGTTTGGGTATTGACAGTTGCGAAGTGTAAAAGCGTTGATATTCACTTGAGTATCCTCTCAAAATTTTTTAAATACTTAAGATGGTATTGCAATCTGATAAAAACTTTTTTTTACGCTTCTCTATGTCTTATCAATACACAAAGTCGCAAGAATTAATCTTTTTTTAATGAATCGCTTAATCTAACGAAAATAATATAATGCTACAGTGTTAAAAAATAATGGGTTATATATAAGATGAAGAAGCCATCGTATAAACAAAGTGAAGTGAAACAATGTGATATAAGTGGATTCAAGCAACTGAAATCGCGTGTGTTAAACAATGGACATATTATAATCATGAAAATAATTGTGATCATAGAATTTTGCTTACAGATCGAATTAACGGTAGAGGTATTGAAAAGAAAAGTTTTATTTAAATGAGTTCATTGAGATATTTGGTTCCATTTTTTATTACATTTTTGCTAGTATTGTTCTTGTATTGCATGTAAGTAATATAATTTACCAAGAACTATGCATTAGAACATATAACATATAGAAAAAGTGACAATAAAAAGAAAAAAATTAAGTTATGAAAAAAGTGAAAATTGTGTTTTTGTTTAAAATAGTAAGAAACATTTAATTTAATAAAATTCGATTTCTCGGCTTGATTGAAAATTTTAATAAAAAGCGGAAAATTTGTGTTGTATTAAATGATTCAAAGTAGATGGAGGACGGATCAGCCGTGACATTAACTTGATACTTTTATAGCTTTCACTCATAGCGAAGGAAGATGATTTTCTTTTTTCAAACAGAAGCTATGAGTTAAATGTTTTCTATACATTAAATAACAATGTGAGTTTTACAGATCACATCTAAAAATCCAATTCTTGATTAATATTACAGAACTCTTATTTTTCATCTTGATTATATTTATATACTATTATAACAACAACCTGTTAGAAAGAAAATTATTTTTCCAGCAAACAACCGCGTCAATCATATTTTTGCGTAATACACAAAAAGAAAAAGAATAACAAAAATAAATCAGTGCAAGCATTTCATCCGCGTCTCAAAAGCTTTATGCTATCCTCGACACAGTTTCTTCCGTGAGCCAGCAACGGAATCCAGCGCGCGTGCGAGCTTCAACTATAATTATATCGTGGATACGGCGATGGTAACTCGAGAGGCGGGCTTTTCGTATATCTTTCAACTTGTTTTCGCGCCCATGCTCGAATCGCTCGATCGGTCTATATACGCATCGGCAAGCGGTTGAAGGGGGGTGACCTAATAATAGCCGGCCGTGCGTGCCAGCCGAAGAAAATCCGATGATCTTCGTTTCCCTCTTTTTATTCACGATTATGTACTATTTATATATAAAACATGGGGGAAAAGAAAATTAAATTATCTGGAATTATTTCCGGATGTTTTATATTTCATTGGATGTGCTATTTACGTTTTCACAAATAGGATGATGTTGTAATTTAGAATTCTTTTTAAGAATTGAATTTAATATTTATACTCAGCATTGGATTTCTGATTAGAATTATAAACTTTAATTAAGTTGAATCTTTTGAATAAATGAATCTTTAATGAAGTTGAATCTTTTAAAACTCGGTATACTTAGTTGCCATTGAACACTAATAATACTATTTATATTTAATCGATTCACATAATTTTTATAGTTTTTATAAAAATAAACTAAAATAAAATGTCGTACACTTTTCAAAGCATTTTAAAAAATAATTTAAAAAAACGACGATAGCAAAGTCTATAAAACAATAATCATCATGTATTGATAATCAACTTGAAGGACATCATTTACGTTTCGGTCACATGAATAAAAATTTTTCGCTAGAAACTTAAGATGCAGCAGCGTAAAGCAAATATGTATACTTTTGCCTCGCAAATATCAAAAACCATTCTTGACCCTACCCAAATGTAACTTACTACATTTCCCAATGACTGCACACAGGCCGACAAGGAAGTTATCAAGAAGAAGAAGATAAAGAAGAAGGAAGAAGTCAAGAAGGAGGATGTAGCACCCGTCGAGGAGACCCCCAAGTCGCCCGTGAGCTCCATTAGAGCCAGCCGCGGTAGCCGCAAGGTGAAGCGCGCCGGCTCTAGCGTCTTCTCCATGTTCACGGAGAAGCAGCTCGCCGAGTTTAAGGAAGCCTTCAGTCTAATGGACCAC
Organism: Torymus flavipes; assembly: GCA_030522905.1. Taxonomy (NCBI): domain Eukaryota; kingdom Metazoa; phylum Arthropoda; class Insecta; order Hymenoptera; family Torymidae; genus Torymus; species Torymus flavipes. Next base: position 2,700 of record JAPYZO010000217.1, on the reverse strand, counting down.
GACAAGGACGGCATCCTCAGCCGTAACGATCTGCGCTACATCTTCGATCAGGTCGGCCGTCCGGTCAGCAACCAAGAGCTCGAGGAGATGGTCGGCGAGGCTGCCGGACCCATCAACTTCACCCAGCTGCTCCAGCTCTTCGCTGGCCGCATGTCTGGAAGTGGTGAGTGCTGACGATTTCTATAAGTATGAGGAGTGAAAAAGTAGAATCCGATGACATAGAATAACGAAACAGTAAAATATCGCGACATGTCAGTTAATTTTAGAATAATCATCGTTTTCTTTTTCATTCTTGCAGCTGCCGATGACGACGATGCTATTGTCAGGGCTTTCAACGCCTTCGATGTGGGCACCGGCAAAATCGATGGAGACAGGTAAGAAGTTTGAATCGAGTCGCGTAATTATTGCGGCGTCACAAAATATCAAAATAAACTTTCCGTTGGGGGTTTATTTTGGAAACGAAGAACAAAAATCGTTAAAGCTCACATTCCAAGCTAACAAAACGAATAGTTTATGGCGCCACAATTAACTCACGATAAATCATTGCGAAGGACAGCCAAAGCTGCGACTTCGAATACTTTGTCGTTTCTATACTTAAATACTAAATCACCATAATGTCTCCGTTTATATTTAGACTGAGGCGTTCTCTGATGACCTGGGGTGAGAAATTCTCCTCGAAGGAGATCAACGAGGCCTTCGACAACTTCTACATCGACGACAAGGGCTACATCGACATCGAATCTCTCACGAACATGCTCATCGGAAAGGACGAAGCCGAGGAGGAATAAAATCCTTCTTCGACCTTTGACTTGAAGATATAATTCAACATCAAAATATTCCATCCAAGTGAACGATCCGTAGATTCGGCCGGACTTGCAGCGATGCAACGTTTGTCTCATTTTCGGACTATCGTTTTTTAACATACTCGATCATTATTTAACGGCGAATGACGCCTTAATGAAAAAAGTTATAATCACAAATTACTGAAAAAAACATGGAGGGGGGACACCTGCCCGCCGCTTATTTCAGGTTCTTTCCTCCTTCACACTGTCACAGTGCTGATCGCATCTTTTTTACGTTACCCATTAATTTCTCTGTCATCAATTGCATTTATCGGGATAACCGATGAAAAATATCACATTTATAAACATTTCAATATTATCATTGTTCTTACAATAACATTTTTTGACAAAATTACAAAAAAAAAAATTGTTTTATTTAGAGATACCTATCCTTTTTAATTAGAAAGTAAAGAATTTGCAGCAATAATTTGCAAGATTTTATTGGATTTATTTTATTTTATTGGATTTATATTATTTTATTGTATTTATACTACTGTATTGATATTGAATAGAAATTAAGATATAAATGATATGAAGCAATATCATATAATATGATATCACAGAAATGCATAAAAATTTATATGCATTCAGACGATTTAGATGATCCGAAAGTTATTATGGAGTAATATACCATGTCCATACGGCAATGCATTCGTAGTTCAATAAAATGAAATTATAGATAAATGATATTTATTATAAAAACTGGTACGCGTGTGAGAGAGAGGTAGATGTTCTATCCGTGTTAGTTTTCACGACGCGGATATATGATATTTGAGATAATAGGGAGCATGTGCGTAGACGAGTGTGCGGCGTGCGCTACCATCCAATATTTTAATGAAGTTTAGATAAGTGACCTGAACACGTCAAAAAGTCAGTTAACTGTTACGTCTGTCACTTATTCTTAAAATCAAATATTATCAGTCAATCTGATTCGCCAGTCAACGACTAATTGCACAAACAGAAATAAACGACTAAGACCGTAGAAATCCTCCTCATCAACATCTGTCAGTGTCAACTGCATTCGACCATTTATTAAGGAAACTGAACCATCCCGCATCAAAGATTCTGACAGCTCAGAGATATTGAAGTTGAGGCCTACGATCCTCTCCCTTCCTCCACGACCAAGATTTGCCCATTGCGGTATCTGTAACAAAAATGTAGGAAGGTGAGGTATATATGTATATATATATAGAAAATTATATCCAATTCTTACCGTGAAGAACCGCGAAAGTAAAGGTCTGGAGAAGCTGCCATCTATCTCCATTCCCAACTGGAACAAATCATTCCGGATACGGAAAAAGGATTACTTGATTCTCTTGAAAAGGACGCGATGACACTGAAATATAAAACATAATTTTAAAAAAAAAAAAAAAAAATAAAAAAAAAAAAAAAAAAAAAAAAAAAAAAAAAAAAAAAAAAAAAAAAAAAAAAAAAAAAAAAAAAAAAAAAAAAAAAAACTAGATGAATAAAATAAATTATGTAACTTACGCTTATTAAAGGTGCCATTGTTGCTGGTAATTCGGAACTCAATTTGTCCACTGTATACACATCGCATCTTATATGCTAAATTTTTGTTGACATAGCGAAGTTTCAATGCAGTAAAGCAACGAAATCATGCCTGTCAACGACCCACCATTGCGACTTCCTAGTTATTGCAGTCATCATCACGTTGCCAAAATGTTTGGCAAACGGAAAGGGTGAATAACCCCAAGAACTTCGAACCAACATACGACCACCGAGTTTCTGCCCAGAGAAAGATGCACACAGCAACTTTTTCTACACTCAGCACAAATTTTCAAATAGCGAAATATATTTATTGTTATAATTAGAAATTTTGTAACAGAAAATCACTGATGTT